>JAUMHQ010000087.1:12386260-12402781 GCA_032361165.1 Enteromius paludinosus
ATATATTGTAAAGAAAAACTTATTTTGGATGCGATTAATCGCGATTAATCTTTTTTAAATATATGTGTTTGTGTGCTTCTACCAATATTATTAATATTATTTATATAATTATTTATAAATGTATATATTTCTGCAAATTACATAGCTTCTGTAAAACGTCAGTTGATCTGCATAAAACAAATAATTTTGAATATAATTTTTTTTTTAAGCTAAAAATAAAATGTTTATTTTTTTTTTTACTTTGTGCTAAAATTAATTTTAATATAGATTTTTAAGATATTATCGTTACCAAAACTTGCACTCATAACAATAACTGACGTATTGAACTACTGAACTAACACTGAATGGTACAGACGTCTTCGTAAATATGATATTTCTAAACATACTGATTGCATACCGAGTGATTATCATCAGGAATGTCCCAGAATGATCATGAACTCACTGACCGGGCCGAGTTCCATTACACTACTCGAACAGTTTTAAGGTGCAGGTCCAGGCGACTAGTTATTGCACATGTTCCAGCAGCAAAATCCTATTATTGTTCACTTTACATTCAAATACAAGACTTCGTGTGACGTGTGTACATTCACGCTCTCCTCTGTTAGGAGTCTCTGAGCTGCAGGTTTATGAACTCTTCCATACATTTGCGATACTGCATTTCAGTAGGGCTGTTAGAGTTATATTGACCTGACTGACTGTAGGGACCCTCGGATTCACGCATCTCCTCGTTCATCTTGGCCAGCCGAAGCCTGTGGACACAGAGACACGTTTCAATAGTAGGAAAAAAGATAATATGGAAGTCAATGGTGACCAAAAGAGCCTGGTTACAAACTAAATGATGACTGCATTTTCATTTTTGGGTGAACAATCCCTTTTAAGTATGACACAACTGCCTTGACTAAAGAAAAAAAGCGAAGGCAACTCACAGCGTGACGATATCAGCGTTTGCTGCATCGACCGCGATTGAAAGCGGCGTTTGGTTCTTCACATCCGCTGCATTCTGATTGGCTCCCCGTTTTAGAAATAAACACACTTGCCTGCAGCAGAAACCGAAATCATGTCAGTAAACCTGCAGTGGCAGCTAAGGAAGTAGCTGCAGCAGACGCTGAACTGACCCGGTGTGGCCCAGGATGGTGGCGTGATGAAGAGGTCCTCGGCCCAGATTGTCCTGCTGATTGACGCTGGCTGAATTCTGGAGCAGGAACTCACAGGTGACCAGAGAGCCCTGAGACAGACACACACAGCCGATGAACTCATCAGGCAGAGTCAATTGGTTGATGAGGACACTGACAACGTCAAAAGGTTTAAAACATACTAAATTATGTTTTTAGGAAACGCCTGTAGTTTCCTGTATACTGCACGAAACATAATGCCTATGGAAAGTCCAAATACCAACATGTGTGTGAGGCTCACCCCGTGAACGGCCATGATGAGGGGCGTCATGTTCTGCTCGTTGGTGTTGCTCCAGTTGACAGCTGCCCCGTGAGCGAGCGCCTCGGCCATGTCCGGCAGGCTGCGGCAGAAAGAGGCCCAGTACAGCTGCGTGCCCGGCTCACAGGACGCCCTCGGAGCCGAGCCAGAGCACTTCTCCGGAGACTCAGACGTGTCTGAAGCAGAACAACACACGCTCGGAGTCAGGGGCAGAGCAGACTTCAGGACGTCTTCAGCCGCGAGAGCGTTCTGAGCCTCCGTCTCTCGGCTCCCGTCCGACAGCTTCTGCACGTCACCGTCTGGGCTCTTCACTGTCAAACACACACGTAATACAGTTTAAAGTGCCGGATTATGGATTTGTGAAAACATAAGCTATTGTTTTCATGAAACATTAGCATATTGCCGCCCACTTGTTGATATTTTTTCTTTGATCTGAACGAAAATGCAAAGCGTTTCTTTCGGAGCTGTAAAAATGGCAGGTTCCTTGTAGGGCTGGGCGATATGTATCGTACGATATATGATGCGCATCTCGTCAATAAAGCTGGTTCTTTGATTAGCGTTAAATCTCCGTCACCTGTGTTCAAAAGGAACGCCAGCTTATAAACAAAGCCGTAGATCACTGAGAAGCTGCGCCATTGAATCACCCACGAAGCTTCTCAGTGATCTACGACTCTAATTTACGGTACAGATTTACCGCTAATCAAAGAACCGACTTTACTGACGAGATGCGCGTAATAAATCGTTGGATATATATATTGTTCCCCAGTATCTGCACTCACGAACACTGTTTATCAGGCATTACAGACATGATGAGACGAACAGAAGGCCAATCGTCCAATCACAGCTACAAATAAATACGTTCGGTAATCGTTCAACCAATAAGGTCAAAATAAATGCATTTTATAAGACAATGAAAGTGTTTGACCTTGTATGCGTCAACCTGTAGTCAGGCCATGATTTTCATGAAAAATTTAATGATTTGTACACATTCGTACCGAACCGAAAGACCCATACTGAAAACGTTTGTTACGAACACCCCTAGTGCAAATCATCCCAAAACACGAAACAAATGGAAATTAGAGATGCACAGAAATGAAAATTCTTGGCTGAAGCTGAAAACGAAAAAAAAAATTAATTAAAAAAAAATTAACAGAATACTCACCGTTTTTTACATTTTATTACATTTTCCCCCCAATTTAGTTTTTTTACTATTGCATAAACAGCTCAAATAAAATAATCGCGTCACTGTTTGGTACAATTCGTTGTCTTTTCGTTTATTCGGCTGAACACTAAAATAGCTTTTGTGTTTTGCTATTTTCTGCCGAATAGCTGCTAAACGTTCAGTGCATCTCTAATGGAAGACGATGGAAATGTACGAGAGGGTGCTGAGTGACGGAAAGACCAGGAAAGCCAGCAGGGTGTTGTTTGAGCAAAATTCACCACTTTACAACTAAACTTGACATGGAAATGAACTTGTTTTAGCAATCAGCACATGAAACTATTGAACTGTAATTTTCCGGGAAAATTGGAACAACAGTCAAAGAAGACCAATAACGCACTACATTTAAGCGGCTAATAAATTTGAGGATGTTCCATACTGAAGTGTTTCATTTCGTTTTTAAGAAACCCGTCTAATCAGTTAAAGATATGTATCAACATACAAACATTGTTTTTTTTAAAAGTAAAATAATTTATTGTTAAATAAACTGTTCATGATGAAATATATGAATGGCAATAAATAGACACAATTAGTTAAAATGAGTCTAAATTAAGTATATTTATAATTAAGCATAATACAATTTATAAAAATACATTATTTCGTCAAAAAATATTATTTTTATATTTAACTAATTTCATACAATTGCAATTCATTAGTGCTTTTCCTGTCATTCAATGTTTTTTTTAGCATTGAGATGCTATTATATTTTGATATTTAAAAAAAAAGAGTTTTGCTGTGTTTTAAGATCAAGATAAAACTGCACTTCTAATTTAGAATAAATCTGTAATGTGATGAATTAAAATGTTGCATGCACTGACGAATCATACAATAAAACCAGGACCGTTTATTATTTGAAGATGAAGCCCCTATTATATAACCTGTTGTGTACGACTAGTTGTAGTAGTTTGACAAAACAGATAATAGATCACAGAACCCCCCCCCCCAATAATAATAATAAAAAACAAAAATCAAAGTAAAAATAAAATAACTCCAAAAATAAATAATAATAATAAAAAAAAACGAAATCATTAAATGGATCAGTTATTGAATTAATCAAAAAGAAAAAACAAACAAACTGAAAAATACTGTTATTATATTAAATGTTTTTAAATTAATTAAATTCAATTTTAAAAAGATTTTATTTAATGATTTTTTGCTTCCATGTTATTTAAAGTTTTACTTTTGTTGAATTTTTATTAATTTTTATTAATTAATTCTTATTTTAGTTTTGTTGATTTTAGTGTCTATATATTTTTTTATTTAGTAAAAAAAAATAGAAAAACAACTAAAAACTAAGCTAAATTGAAAGGGAACTATAAATGATGCCTTCTTAACAACTGTTACCATAATTACCCTGTACTTAGGTCAGATTCTCAAAGGTGAAACGAGAGCAAGGCAGCAGTGAGTTTGACGGGACGCACACACACACACAGAGCTGTACTTACGACAGCAGGGCTTGGCGGAGGAGTTAAAGTAGGAGAAGAGGGAATCGAGCTCATCTACACAGAAGAGAGACTCGTGGTTGGCTTCAGCAACACAAAAGGCCAGAGCAGCGTTAGGAAGACACACACAGAGAGGAGCAGAAACACACGGTCAGACCCATCCTCTCACGGGACACGAGCGGGGGTTAAAGCGCAGAGGCAGCAGACAGGGACGCTCCTCTCACCTGAGGACGATGCAGCTGCTGCAGGCACCGATGGTCCTCTCACAGCTCGAGGGTCCGAGCAGCCGCTGCCGAGACACTTGTCCTGTCTGCTCAGAGAGATCACCTTCTGTCTGATCTGCTCTTCAGAGCGTCTCTCAACAAACCTGCGCTCCACGTACTTGGCTTTGATGTAGGCCTCCACCTCATGCCTGAGACGACGCACACACACAAGATCCATTTAGCGGAAAAATACGACCTTGGCTTTTCTAGTTCCAGATCTCTGCTTCATGCCACTTCTTTAAAGCATTAATCCAAAGGTTTAATAAAACCATTCATTTCTAATTACACATTAAAATGTACATTTATTTAGGAACTTAAAATGAAAATGAGACAAAATTCAATTCCTGTGCAGTACCTGGGATCGCCTGGTTGTGGCTTCCTGGCTCCTAACTCTTCTCGTCGAGCCTCGTAGATTTGATTTATGACACCATTTCCCAGCTCACACATCAGCTATACAAAAAGTAACCGCATTATTAATTCATACACAAGAACCAATCTGTTTCTCAAATGTGACCCTGGAGCACAGAACCAGTCTTAAGTCGCTGGGGTATATTTATAGCAATAGCCAAAAATACATTGCACAAATATATCAAAACATGATTTTTGACAAGTAATATGTATTGCTAAGAACTTAATATAGACAACTTCAAAGGCGATTTTTTAGATGTTTCTGCACCCTCAGGTTCCAGACCTTCATATAGTTGCATCTCAGCCAAATATTATCCTATCTTAACAACCCGAACATTTATGGAAAGCTTATTTATGCAGCTTTCAGTATAATTATGACACGTATGACTGGTTTTGTGGCCCAAGGTCACAAATGAAGAAGATATCCGAACAGCAAAACAAAACTCGCTACATCGCTCCTGACAGAAACGCCTCTCTACGAGATGATTAGGAGATGAAAGAGCTGCTGCTGTTCTCCGAAGGATGGCAGCATCTGGACAGATGTTTGTTTTTGCTCAACCACCATCTGTGCATCCGTATGTTCATCACAACTCACCTTGAGCAGCTCAGGCTCCCACGTGTCCAGCGTCAGAGATCTGACCTTCGAGAAATGAACGCCAAGACTCCTGAGCGACAAAAACAAACCCCATTGCTGTTATTAAAGCACACAACACACACTGTCTGCCATCTACACACACACACACACACACACCTGTGAATGCCTGAGCACTGGATGCAGAGCGTGATGCCCAGGTTGATGCTGGCCCAGCACGGCTCCGGCTGACCGCAGTCGCAGCAGACGCTGTTCCCGCCGATGGCCATGACCCTCTGCAGCGCGCTGTCGCCTTTCAGACTCTTCTCCTTCACCTCCCCGGCCGATTCCAGGCTGCTAGTCGACGGGGACGACTTCCTGTCCATCTTCTGACAAACACAGCACACCGTTAGCAAGGTTAGCTGTTAGCAAGGGTAGCTGGATGAGAGAGAAGCGGAGCTACCTCGGCATCCTCTGCCTTGTCTCTGAAGGCTGTGGCGATGCTGTTTTGGACGGCTTTGATCCAGGCCTGCCGGAGCTTTTCTGAGTCCGCTTGCATCATACAGCTCCTTCAACACAAACAACATCCATCATAAGCACAGCATGACATGCGCACTGAAAAGTGATCGCCATATTCTTCTTTAATTTGTCTTGTTTTCATATCAATAAGTCATTTTAGGCACAAGCTGCGAGATGGAGGAAAACTTTTGAATTCGAAGATAGGGTAAATTTAACTTATTTGGTCTTCTGGGAAACATGTAACTGTCTTCTGTAGCCTCTGAAGGGCAGTACTATATGAAAAACAATATGATATTTAGGCAAAACAAGAAAAAATGATCACATCTCCATGCCGTTCAAAAGTTTTCACGCCCCAGCCTCTTAATGATCTTTATAAAAAATAAAAAAAACCCTATAACAAATACACTAATTGCCCAAAAATACTTGTTACAAGTGATGTAACATTTGTAAGTAACGTAACACCAACATGCATACACGTTTTGCATTTTATATATGACCAGAAAAGTCTTCCCTGCTGAAAAAAAACAGCTAAAACCAGCTAATCATAACTGATATGCGAATCAGAATTGTGTGCGTTAGCTCACTTTGTTGGAGAGACCACTTCGAAGCAGAATCGGCGCTCGATGTCTTCGCAGTGTTTGACAGTACATAACCTCAAGTCCTCCACCACAACCGTAGGGTTATCCTGAGATAAAAAGCTGAAATGAGTGCTGAACACACAGCTGGAGTTAGAAATGAGTGTTCTTCTTCTTTTACTCACCTTAAATTTCTTTTGGTAAACTAGCTGATTGTTCTGAATCGAGAACCACCGCCTGCAAAGAAAACGGAGTTAGCGACAATAAACATTTAGCACATCCACTTTTGCACAAGTACTGTATGACTCCACTTATTGGGTATTCCAGGTATTGACCACAGTATTGATAAGTCTGGTCTCGGACCTGTTCCAGGTTTTAAAGGCATTGCTGGCCCTCTTGAAGAGATATCCCTCCATGACGATCCCATTATCTGCATCAACGTTGTATTCCAGCTTGGTGTCATCATTTGAGAAGTCCTGAGCACGACAAAAGTGTTGAACTGAGCTTTTCGGATTTTAATACAGTAATCATTAGTCAACATTAAATCCACATGCAACACTCGTGGATGAAGCGTTGATGTTAAAAGTTTGGCTACAACAAACATCACAACCAACCTTCAAGGCAAGACCACAAGAAGAACATTACGCTTGCAAGTGTCAGCATGCGTCAGATCTGTTAAAACTTCCATTACAAACTACTAACTTCTGTTTATCATTCTACATCTTTGTTTACATTTCATTTAAAGGGATAATTCACCACAGAATGAATATCCCCTCATCATTTACTCACCCTCATGTCCTCATGTCATGAGTTTCCTTCTTACGTTGAACATAAAAAAGATATTTTAAAGAATGCTGGTAATCAAACAGTGAATGGCTCACGTTGACGTCCATGGTGTTTCCTTGGAAGGGACTGTTTGGTCCTTCAAAATATCTTTTGTTTTTTGTTCAACAAAGACAACATGAGGGTGAGTAATCGAAGACAGGATTTCGATTTTGGAGTGCAGTACTGCAAGAAATCATGATATGCTGCTCTGGCCACTGGTTCTTGTTCACCTCGAGAACAATCTAAGATCCCCGCTTCCTGTAGATGTCATGTGATCTCGGCTGAGCTCAGACTAGTTAAGTCCAGCCTGGCTGAGCTCAGACTAGCAGAGCCCTGGTAACACTAGAGCGTCACCGGATCCTGCGTTTTTGTCTGTGAATCCTCAAGCAGCTGAAGACAGATAAGAGTGACATACTAGTAGAGGAGGTTAGTTTACAGCCTGACCTGCATGCTGCGGGAATCCAGTCTGATCTACTCTAGACCGCACTACTAATAGATGTTACATCACATTTCCGGCGTACAGCGGAGGACACAAACCATAAGACTCGCAGTCAACCAACTTATTAGATTCCAAGGGACCAACAGAAAACTCAAACAAGGGCATCATTTCAGGGGGTTGAGAATTATTTGCATTAATTTTGCACTAAATATTATATATTTTGCTTTAATTAAACAAATTTTAAAATTTGCATCAAAGGATTGATCACAATTAGTCTCATCCAAATTAAATAAAATATTTTTTTTGCATATAAAATGTGAAGTCTAAATGTAGTATATGCATATAAAAATAGGTGTTATTTTTAAAATTGCATAAATTGACATTATTAAAAGCTGTAAAAAGCGCTGTTAGTTCATCATATCTAATGCATTTTCTTTGCAAATCAGTTGACAAATTGGACCATATGGTACATTGCTACAGTACCAAAAATATAATTGTAAAATACACAAATAAACAAAGGTCATATTTCAGTTATCAATATAATAAGCTGAGAGTTTATGTGGACAGCTTAATTAACGTTGCAGAAATATGTAACTATTGCACAATTGTAGTTTAAATACATAAATAAATGACCGTAAAAGTAATTTAATATTATAATTCAAAGCATTTACGCTCATTTACAAAAATCTGCAGTGTAAACGGAAAGCGGACTGAAATCTGAAGTGTGCTGAAATCAGGTCTGAGTCCACTTTCACGACCAGTAACAGTGTGAACACTAACAAAACTGGGTTATTTTTAGGGATCCATTTACAAAAAATGAAAAATAAATAAATAAAAATGACCTGCCAAAGTGAACTACCTTAAGTGTGACCCTTCACTTGTATGTTTACAGTACGGCGAGCAACACGACGACACCAACTGTTATTAAAAAGCAGATCTGGTTTCCATTTCTCTGTAACCTGATCAAGCAGCCATGAGCTGTTACGCGAGCCGGGCCGCTTCATACATGTAGGGTGCCAGGACCAAAGAATGGGGCTACACCGGTTATTAAAAGAACAGAGCAACCTCTTTCCTTTAGATTATAAATACGGAATACTGTAAATACTCATAGTGGCATAAGTTTAAGGGTCAGTGACCCAAAGATCCTGTTTTTTTACTGTAGCCGTTATTTTGTAGAATAAATTTCAATTTATTTAATAAATTAATAAATGTTGTAAAAAGTCTCAATAAAAGACTGAAATTCTTAAATATTTTCGAATAATGCTTAACTAGAATTTTATCAATTCTGAGATAAGCATGATTAAAATGTTCACACTAAAAAGTGTCAAGGTTTATAACCATTATTTTTAAAGACAATTATTTACTTGCCTAAAAATATCTTATATGATATATAATATGTAAGTATATATATATATATATATGGACCCATCCTCATTATATATAAAAATAAATAATAATAAAAATGATGAAACGAGAAGATAAGTTTGATGAAACAGCACTACATAAAAACAAACCACACCAGACTCGGCAAACCGAACACCTCATCACATAAGACAATGAGCAGACATCTAAAAGGCAGAAAAATGTCAGTATTCAGGCAAGATGTCACACTGAGCTCCCAAAACACATTCATGCTCATAACCACCACATAAGTCAAAAGAGACCGAACATGAACAATAAAAACATGCCTGACTCACCAGATACCACACATAGTGAAACCTACTGAAGATCTTCATGCCGAACAGAGCAGTGTGTGTGTGTGTGTGTGTGAGTCAACAGTGACGCTGCACCGAACTTCCAAGCATAACTGGGACCGTCCTGTCAGAGTGGTCTACCATCACTGAGCCTCTACTCACTGTATGTGTTTACGTACGTCCATGTATATTTGCAGACCGTGTCTGGTGTAAGCCTTGGTATCTACTGCTGGCTCCTCCCCTTCAAGAAAGCTATGTGTGTGTGCGGTCGATGAATGAATTCATTAACTGTGTCTCTGCGCCACCAATCCCAGCACAGCATTAAACATTTAGACTGTCGACTGTGCGCCTTGGAGCACTTTCTTCTTCAAGTACAATAGTGACTAACTAACTTCTAGCAGGTTTTTTTACCCTACATACTGACATGAAAGTGCATGTTTAATGAGCGTTCAAACTCACCTGCAGCACGGCCTCATATGAACAGTGAGAAAAGAAGAGAGAGCAGGTTAACAGCTGCTGATACAGCCAGAGATAGATAGAGAGAGAGAAGAGATTAGGAGGAAAATAAAAATAGAGGGACAGAGTCACAAGCTGGATTGTGGCACAAGCGCATGAGTCACAGTAAGCGCTCATTATGGAGCGACAGAAGAAGAGACATGTTTTATGAAGCGTCTCCAGGATGTAAATGACACATTTCACTTTGATACAGTATATACTTTTAATTTAGCTTAACTGTGTTTTAATGCACAATCGTATTTCTGCGAAAGTTTGTCTAGTGTGTATTGAAGCACGACTCGTTGCGATGCGATATTGACGAATAATTGTAATTATTCATTTTTTAGATATGTATAAAAAGATTATACACATTCTTTTTCTGAAACATGCATGTGCGTGTGTGTGTGTGTGTGATTAATCGCCGACTTGTTTGAAATATTCCGAGCGTGTTTTTATGCTGATACCTTGGCTGGTTTCTGTCTGTTATGGGCTAAATAAGACTCAAATGGCCAGTAGGTGGCAGCAAATCCCTGCCTTATTGAGTGAGTCATTGAATGATTCACTGAATCATTGTTTATTTGTAACTAAAACACCAAGCCCTGCCCCAGTTTTGTTGAATCAAATTTGATTGAAATATCTCATTCTATAAGTACCACCACAACTTTGGGGGTAGTTTACACTTAAAAAAAAAAAAAAAAAAAAAAAAATCGCATTCCAGCAGAATTGGCATCAACTACATAAAACAAACTTGTCATATGCGAGGATTCACTTCAAATTCCCCATCATGCCCAGCCTCAATACTGACAGAAGAACTGCTCTGCTGTAATAACAGCAACTTTATTACTTTATTCATAAACCAGTGCACAGCACAACAGACAAGAGCTTCACTGTGTGTACTTTAGAGCGTTTCGAAAGGTCAAACCCAAAGAGAGAGGAGTAGGGAAGGATATTGGGTTTCAAAAAGCATCAGCAACAGCATTATTTTGTAGCTTGGTTTCAGTTTATCAGTGTGCTCAAACTAATATTTTCTGATTGGCCCTACATTGTGTGGGGGTTTGTGGGCTATTAATGTTTGGAGGAGCTCTTGTACCTTCTGCTGAATAGTCGAGTGTTTCATCTCCATATCTTTCCTCTCTTTTGCGGAGTCGATCACCAGCTGGTCCAGCTGAAAGACAAACGTGAAAAATGGCTTGAATGCATGAAGACAGGAAGAGAAATCTGGAGTCAGAGCAATTCTGGTCGACCTATGAAGAAGATGCTTATATAAAATAAAAAAGGCAAATATATAAGGACAGTTTGAGGCGCTGCCTTCACCCGACTGTACTGAACTTCATCAAACTGGAATTAAAAGCATGGCTGGCAGTGAAAAACCACTTTAAACACAAAGTCACGTGATCGGAAGATGCTCTGGTTTCTTACATCTGGACGGAAAACCACTCTTGCCTCATTATTTTCCCATATCCCAAGATGAAGATGGACCATAATACACTGCTTCACCAAGAGCGCTGTCAACAGTAAAACTCCGCCATTCAGAACCTTTCTGATCGCCAAATCCAAACTTTTTTTATGGGAATATTCCACTACACTGAAGGACTCCTTCAATCGAACCAAGTTAAGATCTTTAACATTAATAAATCAGTGGATGTTACTATAACCAAGTAAACAATTGATTTATTGATTTTACAGGACATTTCCAAATAAATGCACTTTCTGTTAAACAAGCTCAAATAGAAAGATCTGTCAAGACTGCAAAGTTGTTCTTAAGACGACTTAAAACAAGCTTCTAAACGATTTTAGAACTTTAATTAAACTCCTCAAAAAGTGCTTGATTTCGTTTGAAGAACCAGGATTCTTGAAAAACCTGGATAAATGAGGAAGTCTAATTTTAAGTGCGATTTCTGGAGCTGGAAATGTTTTGTAATAAAATGGTCAACTCCATATACATTTTCATAGCTGATATTAGCGCCGTTTTATCGGGCAGCAATTGTGAGTAAATGAGGCTCATATGGTCGTCAATACGAGACGCATGAATCAATGGGATTTTGTATCTGCTTTTTAAAAATCACCCGATGCGTAACCAATAGTTTGAGTGAAACCTGCCTTAGAAAACACCACTCGTGTTTCTTTTCAATAGGGGAAGTTGAGGAAAGGAACTGTAATAGACTCTCTGTGCACTTTTGTTTGTTTGGATATAGCAAGCGACTGTCCATCACCTCGTATCATGCATGGAAACACATCACATAAAAGAACATGTGTGGTATTTGGGTAGAGGGCTTTCTTTGGATCCGCCAGGAAAGAGGCGGGTAGATGCACGACTGATAATATCTGATGGGAAATGTTTTTCTCCGCCGCAGTTACAACCTCAAGTTTCCACTCTCGAGAGGTGCTTGACAAAGAATGATCATCTGACAAAACCTATGAGCATGAATCAAACACGAGCTGCATTAATGTGACTAATAGCTGTGTATGATACAGCTATTTATTTATTCATTTTCAGTCCAGCACAGACATATATATGTATATATATATATATATATATACACACACACACAATCTTAAAAACTTAGTGAGAAAGACATAGCGCTTATACATTTTGGAAATGTATAAACTACTTAATTCATGTTCACACCAAACTGAAATGTCAACGTAAAAGTATCAGAAACAGACCTGCGAGCAGCTCCTCCAAACCTCTCGACATAATCTCTCCACTCTCTTGAGCTTCATGGTGACGGCAGAAAACAAATCCTGATAACCCTTGTGGTAAATTTCACGTCTACTCTGAACTAAACCGTCTTCAAACACACTCAATTTAACTCTCAGACAGGGAAAACCCTTTAATCACTTGATTTAACTTCCTGTTTCCAGTGCGAGGCCTCTGTAAGCAGCGGCCAATCGCAGGACTCAAGAATCCCATCACATTCCTGCCCACAGGAAACAAGGATTCAGCTCTCAGGGGTGAAAATGAAAACACTGGTTTAAGGCTGAAACCAACTTTCGCATTTAGGTAGAGCAAGGGACATAATTACATAAGCACTGTTGGTACATGCTTAGAATGAATGAATGCACTACCACTGTATCAGTACAAATACAGATAGATAGATCTGAATTTAGACAGACAGACTGATAGATCTTACAATAGATTGCATGACAGAGGGATAGATAATATGGCAGATCGATCGTACAATAGATCACATGAAAGAGAGATAGATTGTATGACAGGTAGATCAGTTTCACTTTAAACATATCATATGACATTGATAGATCCATCGACAGACAGATCAATCTCACAAAAGATCTTACAATAGAGAGGTTGCATAACAAAGGGATAATTCATACAGCAGACAGATCATACGACAGACAGATAGATTATGCAATAGAGATAGATCGTACAACGAACAGATCCTTTGATAGACCTATTGTACGACAGACAGACAGATCGTCAAGTAGATGGATAGATATGATAAGAAATAGATCCTACTTTAGATTGTACGATAGACAGAAAGATCATACAATAGACTGATAGATCGTGGAATAAAAATAAGTCGTACAATAAACTGAACGTATTATAAGAAATAGATCCAACTTTAGATTGTACGATAGGCAGATAGATTGTACGATGGACGGATAGATCGTACAATAAACAGAACGTATGATAAGAAATAGATCCTCCTTTAGATTGTACGATAAACAGATAGATTGTACGATAGACGGATAGATCGTACAATAAACAGAACGTATGATAAGAAATAGATCCTCCTTTAGATTGTACGATAAACAGATAGATCGACAGAACGTATGATAAGAAATAGATCCTACTTTAGATTGTACGATAGACGGATAGATCATGCAATAAAGATAGGTGGTACAATAAACTGAACGTATGATAAGAGAAAGATCCTACTTTAGATTGTACGATAAACAGATAGATTGTACAATAAACAGATCGTACGATAGAGATAGATCCTACGATGATCCTAATCTTACGATAGATAGATCTTACAATAGCCAGATCGTATGACAGAGGGATAGATCGTACGATAGACAGATAGATCGTGGAATAGACAGATCGCATGACAGAAATGTACAGTAGGTTGTAAAGCGAGATTATATGATGGACAGACAATATCCGATGGGAGAAAGATAGATTGTATGATTTACAGACATACTGAACGATGCACAGATGTCTTGTATGATCAACATACAGATGATACAATACACTGTACAACAGGCAAACTGATTGTATGCTTGACAGACTGTACTATAAACTGAGAGACGTACAGACAAAGACCGTCAAGACAGATAAAAATACTGATTGTATGAAACACAGACAGATCCCATGACAGACGTTGTAAACTCTACAACAGAGATAAATAGATAGAGTGCATGACAGACAAACTAATAGACTGTATATTAGACCGAGAGAAAATCAGACAGATAGACATGATGTACCTGTCCGGTCAGTTGTTTCATGAGAGGTTGAAGTTCACTGAACAGATCATATCCTTGATGGAAGAAGGTCAGGTGGGCGTACATGAAGGACAGCATCTGTACAACAGATGACATGTTTAACTACAGTACTACTCTAACATTACAGTATACATCTTAAAGAGATAGTTCACCTCAAAATGAAACGTCTGTCATTAATTACTCACCCTTGTGTCGTTCCAAACCCGCAAGACCTTCGTTCATCTTCTGAACACAAATTAAGATATTTTTAATGATATCAGAGAACCATCTGTCCCTCAATAGACAGAAATATAACTATATATGCGCAATCTGTGTATGTTTACGCCAAGAGGATAGCATACACATAAGTTGTGATACTCTTTAAAATGGCGGGAGACGATGTTTTTACTACATTTCTTGATCCGGGATCATATTAGTTGTGTTTCTGTCTATGGAGGGACAGATGGTTCTCTGGTTTCAGCAAAAATATCTTAATTTGTGTTCCCAAGATGAACAGAGGTCTTATGGGTTTGAACGACATGAGGGTGAGTGATATTCATTTTTGGAGAACTATACCTTTAAGCCTTAATTACAAATCATGAATAAGAATATTTTACCGATTTGAGGATTTCTGATCGTCTCTTGGATTGCAGCACATTAATCTGAAAAATAAATAAAAAAATTAATTTAATAAAATAATTAATTTATAAAAATCCCACCTTCAAAAAACAGGTACTTTTTACTAATGTCACATTTCAAAAACAAAAGTAAAACAATTAATACATGAGGTCACCATTAATTTGGGTGTTTTCCCCATAGGGAATATCACAGTCCATCTAGACCAACAAATTTCCTTCTTTTGTTCCTTTTTTGTCTTCCATTTTTACTTTGTCAGCAACAACAAAGAAACACATTATATTATGCACACATACAAGCGCAAACGGGTCTATACTGTTTCATAACTCCTTTTCATATTTTAAACAAAAATGTTTTCCTGACTATAATTCTATGCAATTTTAAATCATGGAAAAATAACCACCAAATAATTCCATAACAAAAAAGACAAACAAACGTGAGTAAGTGCGCACCAACAAACTGGCCGCTAATGCTTCAATAATGACAGTCTATTATCAAATCTAACTCATCTGCTTCCTGAACTCCAGAACGCACATCCTTTATTCTTTCACAAACGATTGGAAATAAGAAGTTCCTGCTCTGAACCACCAGGGGGCGCAATACACCGCTCACAGAGCGCCTGTAAACCACACACACTAAACACTCACAGACTACTGACTCACTGGAGAGATTGAGCAGAGCCGTTACACATCATCTCGAGAGAAAGGTCAACCTACGGGAATAACGTTCCAGAACTATAACCGCTCGACTGACCTCGCAAAGGGGACTCGTGTGCATTCACTGCAGAACACAGGAAGTGCATTGAGAGGACACAAGTATTGTGTGACAAGAACTGGTTCAGTTTTTTTCTCTTTCAGAAAATCCCTTCATTCTCTTGAAAACAACCTTGAACGCAACATTGATTCGAGTAAATCTCTAACAACCAATACTTATACTAGTCTACACCATCAGCACATGTCTGGTGACTGTGATGTAACAGCACAGGAATCTGTACAAAGGTTGTTTGAGTACAAAGGGTAAGCCGAGTCTGAGCTCTTACCTGAAGGACGTAGTCCAGGACGATGTGGCGGAAGCACTTGCGTGTGGCGTTGAGGATGTTGCTGGCCTCCTCCACCTCGTGTTGCTTGTTTCGAGGTGCCTGGGCATTTTTGGACAGGGCTGCTTCTTTCTCCTCGCTCACTTTGTCGAATTGTTTCTTAGCTTCTTTGAATTTCCGAAGGTCCCTGCGCACAGCAATACCATTCCTTAAAAGTGCACTCGACGCTCGCTGAAACCGTGCCATTATAAACTTTAGCTGAGATCAGACAAATGGCTTTGTGTACGGAGTCTATTGATAAACAGATCGAAATCGGGTTTGGCGGCGGTTAAAGCTTGAAGATGCTCTGTTCTCTCAAAGTGATGTCAGCTACACATCGACTTTTGGACATGAAAATATTTAAAGGGTTAAAAATTTAAATTCTATCATTAATTACTCACCCTGATGTCGTTCCAAACCCGTAAGACCTTCGTTCATCTTCAGAACACAAATTAAGATATTTTTGATGATATCAGAGAGCCA
>JAUMHQ010000087.1:12429085-12439085 GCA_032361165.1 Enteromius paludinosus
TAAAACAAATATTCCAACAATCAGAAGAGTCTGGTGCGAGGCCATGGTTTGAGCGACTGCAGCAGCACTGACAGCTCTGTAAAACTATTTGATGCCTTCCTGTTTATAGTCTTCTTTTAGACCAAAGGTCTTCTGTATATCCCATCCCCTCTTTTGCAACACGAACCTTTGATTACACACTGATAATTTGTGACCATATGATGTGATATTTATATATATTGATATGAAATACTGTAATGTTCTGTCATATATTTTCCCTAACATGTGCTGTTTGAATTGTCCTTTTCTGTGCTAAACTGCTCTTTTTCTATATCCATTGCTGAACTGTTCCGTACTTAGCTGTTCTTTACTGAAATAGTAAGTGATTCAGTAATATACTGTTCAATACTCTTCTGGTCTAAAAAGTTCTATGATTCTTTCTGTACTTTACTGAACTGTTCTATTCTGAACTGTTCTGTAGCGAACTGATCTTCACCAAGCTGAATGAATAAACTGATTTAAGCTTATCTTTACTGAACGGTTCTGATTCAGTTCTTTCATGAATTGTTTATTCTCTGCTGAACTGCCCTTCACTTCACTGTTCTGTTCATTATTTAATTGTACTGTTCCTTAGTGAACTGTGCTGTTCTGCACCTATACTGTTCTTTTCTTGTACAGTTCTTTACAGAACTGAATGAGTTGAACCACACTGGGTTAAACTATTCAGTTGTTTAAACTGTTATACTAGTGTTTACTGAACTGTTCTTTCTGCACTGAGCTGTTCTATTTTGTTCTGACCTGAACTGTTCATGTAACTCATGAACGATTCTTCGAGTACTGTGTACTAGTCTAAGCTGTTCTTGTTCTATTTTTTAAACAGTTCTGTTCTTTTCTGAATTGTTCTATGCTGAACTAAATTATTACACTCTACAAATTTAAATAATTTCTGTTATGAACTGTTCTGAATGGATCTGTTTTGTGCTGAACTGTCCTGGTCCCCACTAAATTGTTTTGAATTTGTACAATTTCAAATGTTACTGTAAACTTCAAAAGTCTATTGTAGTCAGCGGGTCTGGACTCTCACTTTTTCTTTTTTTTGTACTGAATTGTTCTGTTTTGGACTGAACTCATCTATTCTGAACTGTTCCGAATTTAATTGATATGCATTTTATTTAAATTGTCATCAAAACCATCCTGTGTATTTCTGTTCTGAACTGTTCTGTTCTTTTCTAAAAGGAACTGTACTGCACTTTTCTATTATTTCACACTGTTCTGTTTTTTTTTTCAAAGGTTTGTTCATTGATCAAGATCATCTGTAAATATAAGTAAATATAGTGTGTAAAATGTTGATTAATCTTCTTTGCTGATGGTCCGTGTCAAAAAACACTAATATTTATGCATTTGGCAGATGATTTTAAACAATGTATTACATTATATTCTATGTTTATCAGTTCTTGACTGCCCTGCAAGCAAGGTACAACTGTATTTAAATCAAACGTATATGATACTGTAGTTATCATAATTTAATGGCTAGTTTTCTAAACTTTTGTACAGTAATTGCTTTCGATATCTGATGGCCAAAGAACATTTAATCACAAAGGCTAATAAAACTGACAAGGCTTTTGATTTTTTTTTTTTTAAGAAAGTTTATTGGTCTCACATGTTTGAAATTTATAGTCACAGTGCAAAAGAGTCTTTCATTGCGCAATATATACATAAATATCAGATTATAACATACATCCATGAAAAAACTTTACATTTATATATACACATCACTGCAATTCTGCAGAGCACCATATAACAATATAAACTATTTGGGTTATAAATCTCCAAAAAGCCCTAAAGAGTCCTGGGGCCTCAATTACTCATTCAGTAGAGTCTGTCATCTCATGACAAGCCAAAACACGCCAGTTATTGAGAAAAGAGACATTGAAAGAGTTATTTTACAGCCTCCAGAGCCATGAAGGTTCAGTGGGCAGTTAGTGTACGGCTCCAGGCACGCTGCATAAGCCATCGCGTGGGCCACATAATTCTGTTCTTTGACTCCATGAAAGAGATGAGCCATCGGGCCTTTTGCGTAGATAGTGACATCTTCCCCTCCATGTGTCTCTGATTCTAAAGGAACAGCCGCTTGTTGCATGTACTCTTCATCAACTACAAATAAAGTAAGATAAGATATTAGTGTCGTCAACAATAGAAGAGACAGGTAGTAAATTAATTTAGACAATACTTACAATAATCCACTTCGGAAACATTTCCTCTTGTTCCATTCACATGTGCATATCCTGGGCCATTAGCATACAAGAGACTAGTGTATGGAAGATCATCCTCAGCCTTCTTGGGTGCCAGACCTTGGTGAAAAAAAGCATTAGTACACTACATGTGCTAAGCACATTTCAGAAACCTTCCACATCCCCAGCTCCACCTGTATATATTTGCTACATGGTGATCATGGATGTTAAACGTGGGGTTATTTCATTTATGTTAAACAAATACTTGCATAATAGATCTCTTCCGCTAAGATCAAACATATATATTTCCATGGTAAAGATTTCAGAGAGTTGTAACGATTGCAACCATTTCAATTCTGTGACGTGAAGTAAGCCAGTACCAAAAATAGGGTTCCCTCGAGGAGTATTTCCGCCAAAAGTGAAGACATGGGAATGATCGGCAGTGACAACAGTGAGAGTGTCCGATTCACTGGTCAGCTCAGATGCTCTCTGGATTGCCCGGTCAAACATGATGGTTTCGGTCAGAGCAAGCTTGGCAACCCCATCATGGTGTCCATGGTCTATTCTACCTCGTAAAGCACAAAGTAAGATGTGTTTCGCTATTAGCAGACTATCTTTAAATTGTAAAAGCAGAGTAAATAATAAATACTCATCTTCTACAAAGAGAAAAAACCCTTTGGGATTCTTGCTGAGGATTTGAATGGCTTTCTCTGTCATGTCCACAATAGAGGGGTCACGGGTTCGATTCCTGAACACTTCAAACCTCATGTCCTTGGGTTCAAATAGACCTGAATGAGAAATATGAATGAGAATACATAAATATTGTTGGTAAGTCAATGGGAAAACCTTGTATATTGTCATTACCCATCAGGCGGTCTGTTGTTTTAACATTCACTGCATTTAGCTGCTCTTTGTTCCAGACATACTGGGCGTTCTTTCCCTAATAAACACAACAGATAATCACATAAAGAACTATACAGTGGTTTACAAACCCAATTAGTGCCACAGTAAATGGATTTCTTGGAGATACCTTCCAAGCATTCAACCAGATATCAATGAGGTTCTTTTTGTCTTTGCGATCCCCTTTGCGAGAAGATGAAGAAGGGTATTCTGGATCAGGAGTACCCTTGGGTGTCATGTACATGCGGCCACCTCCAAGAATCACCTAAAATTGATATTTAAAATTTGTGAATTCTCATTTAAAAAATGTTAAAGAATTTTCAGGTTTCTTGACAGATATTATTGAATAATGTGTTTTTTTTTTATCTAAATGGCGCCATTGACGTTCTAGGAACAAAAGTTGTTGGGTAAACTTTTAAATGGAAACTGCAACTAATATATATTCATATTTGCTCCAATTGCACGTTTTTTTTTTTCGTGGCATGGACACGATTATTTCTTTAATTTCGTAAGTCCAATGGAATCCTAGTTTTCAAAACGTGCTGGACTTACGAAAATAACGAAATAATCGTGTCCCTGACCCAAATAAATAGATTAAATGATAATTTCGTGATATAGTCACGAACTGCCGTGCGACTGGGTTGCATGTACACAACAAAATCATTTTTTGATACCAGTGCTACTTTTGAAATAGATAGTTATATAAAACTACAAAAAATGTGCATTTGTAAAAAAAAATATTTAATGTGCATATTAGCTATGCTCGTTTGGTTATTTCTTGTAACCGACAACTGAGGCTCATTCACTGATTATTACCAACAACATTATTTAAAATTAGAATTTTATTCAGTTAGAAAGGAAAAGCGCCTGTGACCCGTTAAAAATAGGAATATTTGTTTTCTGCGGATTCATTGTACACAAAAACAGCAGAAGACCAAGATTTACGTGATCATATCTATTACATATCATAAGCCTGCAGCACTTTTGCGACCAGAGAAAAAACATTATAAAGGATAAATAGGCCTATACGAGAAACATATAGCTATTTAACATAAATAATAAATCAAGAAAACGAAAGAAACCTTTCATTAACCAACAGCAGCTTTGGACGAATAGCGGAGCATATGAATCGCGCACTGAACACAAAACTGACGAGAGCGGCACCGGCGGAAAACTGCCGAGATCTAATAAAACTTTCAGATGATACGCAGCTCATTTCTCCATCACTATAAGTTAACCAAAACACACGTAAAAACACCCGGTAGATGCACGTTTGTGCAGCAGGACGGCTCTCTTTAGCAGTGTTTGACGAGTCCTGTTCCGTTCACACAGTGCGTGTGCTCTGAGAACGCGGTTGTGAGTCCTGAACATTTACAGATGAGTTCCGTTACAGATCGTGGTGGTCACTCCCTGTATTAGGACTCAACAACTGTGTTCTGCTGCTGTGTGAATGTGGCCAGTAAAATGCTATTTTTTTTGTTAACACAATTGTATATAGACTATGAGTAGGTAAAATACTGAAATAAATAAGTAAATAAAATGACCTTTTAAACTGTTTAACTGATTGTATTAATCGGTCAATATTCATATCGGTCAGTTAATGGTTAAAATGAACATCCCTAGTGCATATGTATTACGTGTTTAGTCTATATTTTTGCTTAGGGTTTCTTTACAAAGTGGCATCACCACCTACTAGTCTGGAATGAATAATGTTTAGTCATTTTCGCAGCTTTTGGGGGGATGTTCTGCAAAAGACGGATTTGAACCATTGTGAAATGCCTGAAAAATAGACTCCAGCACACACACTTTAACATCTACACTACAAGAATCGCATCTTTTGTAAAGTTGTCTACCCACACTGGTCGGTAGAGTTAGTGTAAATTGTATTCATATTTTTTCAATCGTATGGGTTGTGGCTCACATCAATGTCTGTGTTGGTCACCAGCTGCGTGGCAATATCGGTGCAGCCCTGCCGGCGGGCTTCGGTGGGCACGTCTGCATCGCTGTACCAGCTGCGGCTCACCGAGTGGGCGTACGCAGCAGCGGGCGATGCATGCTGCACTCTGGTGGTGGTCACGATGCCAACCGACTTTCCTGGATATGTGCACAAACAAATACACATCATCATATTTATCCTGCATGAACACCAAAATAATTTACATTCTTTAGAATATATTCTTTTGTTCTCAATAGAAGAAACAAACTTTTTTGAAACAAGGTTTGTACAGGTTTGAAACAACCTGAGGGTGAGTAAATGAGGTAAATTGTGTAAACTGTACTGTACCTTTAAAGGGTTAGTTCACCCAAAATTTTAATTTTTTTAATTAGTTTTGATTACAAATGAAGATATTTCTGATTAAATCTGAGAGCTATACAAACTGCAATTAAATAGCAATACAACTGATATAATCCAGGTCCAGAAATGTAGTAAATATATCTGTAAACCAGTCCATGTGACATCATTGGCTCAACTTCAGTTTTGCAGTGCTATGAGAATGCTTATTTTGTGCAAAGAAAACAAAAATAACAATTTACTAAACCGTTCTTCTTCCGACTTACATTTTCCCACCATTTTAGAAATTACCACAGGCATAAACAACACTTATTAGGTTCATGCACACGCTTTCTCCTAAACATAAACAACGCTGATTACGTCAAATACGTTCATATGATGCAATTTCACATTTTCAAAACCAAAGAGATATTCTTTATAAAAGTTATGACTTGTACCTTGTACCAGTCTGACTTCTGACTCACAACTTTGAAGTAAGTTACACAGAACCTGCTACTTACTATTTAAATGAGAGTTTTGAGGAGTAAAGGGTAATGCTTGAAGAATGATTAGATTGCGTAGATTATGCTATTTTTGTTCCTTTTCAGGAAATCACACTGCGTCCGAAATCGGTATGGGAATGCCCCGTAATTCTCCCGAAATACATGCGAGTAAGTGGCTGGTGAACTGAGAGAAGAATAGAGTGAACTTTATAGCTACTTACTCTATGCTTATTTTACATGAATAAAACACATCGGCAAATGAAATTTGAATGGGTTGTTATTGCTGCTTCCATAGACATCTTTGTGTATTTTACAAGCTCTAAATGTATTGTTTCGCTAGTGCTTATGTGTATTTAAATGTCAGAAACCTAAAATATGCATTATGTGGTTAGGAACACTGTATAGTTGTGATAATATGACAAGCACAGCGCACGTCTCTATCTGGCTCAGCGCCAACAAACGCGTGAAAGCTCAGTTTGAATTTGGCAGTTATGCGACGTCACCGAACGTTCTAAATCCCATATGTGGGACTTTACTCCCAGGGGCACGGAACAAAAAATCCCATATGTGGGACCGTACCGCTCAAAAGGTTAAAATAAAAGGTATTTAGAAAGAAAAATAAAGTTAAAGTTAAAATGAGTCAGGAGAAAGCTTTTAGAAAGTGTGTGAGTCCTTGCCACCGCTTTCTTACACCCACAGACTCTCACCTCATGTGTGTAGCGTGTTTGGGGAAAGAGCGTGCAGTAGCCTGGCTTGAGAGAGAGGACTGCCCGTGTTGCAATGAACTTTCTCTGGCCACTCTAGGCTCGAGGAGAGCTCTCTTTCCAGAGCGAGCTTTCGTCAGCGTTCTTCATGGGTCAGGCACCGCTGTTGCTGAGGCGAACCGGCGTCTGCACTCATGGGGATCGCAAATCCATGTCATGGAGGGAATGGAGACAGACATCTCATTCCCAGCCGGGCATTGTTTCTGGTTCGGAAGCACCGCGAGCGGTTACTTCTCCCCAAGCAAGCCACTCTATAAGACTATCATCTTCCTCCGTGGAGGTTGATGTTGTCAGTGTTGACAGCCAGCCTTTGCCTCAGTCACCGTGATACGAAGAGCTGTTAGAGGTGGTGACTTGCGCTGTGGAAAGACTGAAATTAGATTGGCCTGAAGCCCACCAGGTTGCACCACAAGGGAGCAGGCGGGATGAGCGATTCCTTCGGACGAGGCGGCCTCTTTCATGCCGAAAACTCCTGTTTTTTCCGGACTTACACACCAAGGTGTGTAGGACCTGGAAGAAGCCCTTCTCATCGAGAATGTATTTCCCCGCTTCTGACTACTACGGGAATGTAGTGGGGCTAGCAGAGAAGGGTTACAAAAGAATGCCACAGGTTGAGCAGACGCTGGCCAGCCATCTGTCACCAGGGGAGGCAGGTTCATTAAAAGCCCCGTCCTTGCCTTCTAAGCCGCTGAGGCTGACTTCAACGCTGGTTGGCAAGGGATATGCGGCCGCAGGCCAGGCTGGTGCATGCATGCACACCATGGCGCTATTACATGCATACCAGGCCGATCTCCTGAGGGAGTTAAGCGAGAGAGAGCAAGTGGATGCTGAGGACATCCTGGAGCTTGGGCGGACAACGGATCTGCAACCAGAGAGATCGCTAGAGCTGTGGGCTGCTCGATGGCGGCAATGGTGGTGGCAGAAAGACACCTTTGGCTAAATTTATCAGGGGTAAAGACTCAGGATAGAGTTTTGTTAAAGGATCCCCTGCTGGCACCAGCAAGCCTGTTTGGGAAAGTGGTTGACACGGTAGTGGAGTGACACCAGCAGGCGAAAAAAACAAGTGGAGGTTGATGTTGATGTCTTTTCAGTCAGTTCTTCCCTGCCGTTAGCTGTCTCAGGGGGCTGCAGGCAGTACACAGCGTGCTGGTTTTAGACCATCTGTTCTAGTTCGTCCAGCTCCATTGGGACTGGATGCCATGGTACAGAGGTGGCCGAGGCTTCCTCTGTATGCATTTCCTCTGACGGTTCTGCTCCCAGTAATTTTAGAGAGGATTCGCCAGGACGAGGTCAGCTTATTGTTAGTAGCACCATTCTGGCAGAGTCGAATATGGTTTGTGAACCTAGTATCTCTTCTCGACGGGTTGCCATGGAGGATCCCAGTCAGGAGGGTTCTACTCTCCCAGCAGGGGGATATCCTCTTACACCCTCGTCCAGATTTGTGGAATCTGTGGGTGTGGCTCCTGAGGGGGCACAGCTCATAGCTGTAGAATTAATGACCAAGGTCGTTCAGACTATTCTGCAGTCTAGAGCTCCCTCAACGAGGAGATTGTATGCACTAAGGTGGAGGCTTTTCACTTCATGGTGTGTGGAACGACAGCAGGATCCAGTTAACTGCCCGATTGGCACAGTTCTGGAGATTTCTGCAGATAAGGCTATCTACGGGATAGCCCATTCAATCTTGAAAGTGTACGTGGCAGATATCTCAGCATTCCACGCACTCATTGACTGCTGTTCAGTGGGTAGACATCCACTAGTCGTACGGTTCTTGTGAGTATCTTGTTGGTATTTCGTTCCCATAGCGTTTTCGGACGCAGTGTGAGTTCCTGAAAAGGAACGGAACAGGTTATGTATATAACCCAAGTTCCTTGAAGGAGCGAAACACGGCCTCTTTCAGCCACATCCACTGCATCCCTGTCAAGCGCTTACTTCATGTTTGAGGCTGGCGTTTGATTCATTATTGGACAGATTTCACAGCAGATTCAGAGCGTGGTCACACCAAGGCGTTCCCATAGCGTTTTCGCACACAGTGTGTGGTTCCTTCAAGGAACTAGGGTTATATACATAACCTGTTCCATTTTCTTTGCGCAAAACAAGGTATTGAGCCACTGATGCCACATGGACTGTTTTACAGATATTTTACTACATTTCTGAATCTGGGATCATTTCAGTTGTGTTGCTGTCTATTTAGATAGCTCCCCAGTTTCATCAAAAATATCTTAATGTGTGTTCTGAAGATCGAAAAGTCTTGCGGGTTCGGAAAGACGTAAGGGTGAGTAATTAATGACACACTTTTCTCTTTGGGGTGAACTGTCCCTTTAAGAAGAACAACAGCAACAGAAAAACATTGGCAGCATATATTTACCTTTTATATAGAGTCTAAATGGAAAATACCTTGTGCTTTGGCACGGTGTAAGACTGAGAAAACCTCGTTGCCAAATGTGGTGTTGCAGACGTAGGCCACTGCTTTAGCGCTCAAACCCACCGTCTTGGCATTAGCCTTCACACCGCAGTGGTATGCTGTAGCCGTGCTAGCACTGTCTGCCACCTGTCTGTCAACACTGTATGTCTGTTTGGAAACACATTAATCAAGTACAGATAGTTCTGCTGTTCATAACATAGCTTATCAGTCATATACTGAGTAGATACACTATTTACTTCGAGCCCAATCTGATCTGTATTTATTTAGTGATACTTCACATCAGCATTCCCTCGTCCTCCAGGATCAGAGGTTGCAGTGCTATCTAAACTTATGAGCAATGCATAGTCAGCAATCAACTGATAACTTTTCATATCTCAAACTGTGCCTGTGGTGCTATCAAAACGGTCTTCTAAGTTGTAATTATCACATAAGAATTAGAAATTAGGATAAAAATAAAATTATAATGTCATTGTAATTATATTATAATGTCAATAGAGTCATAATGACATAAAAAGTAGAAACTGTGAAAACAGTCAAAGGATTGAGAGTCATAATATGACCATTTTATGTTTATATTTTAAGCCAAATTATGACAAACAGACAAAAGTTTGAGTCAAAATTAAATTATGATACAAAAAACTTTAACATAAAAAATTACATTAAAAGCTATAACATAAGAAGTTAAAGAGAGACATATGAGAGTCATAATTTTTACATACGTAAGAGTCATTATATGACAACAAGTAGAAATTCTGATTTTAAAAAAGTTAAATTTTGGTAAAAAGTCATAATTATGGCATAACTACGGTGGCCGAGAAGTGCAAAACACAACAACAAATCGCAACACAAAAGACAAATCTGAAAACCAAATAACAAATCCAGAATCAAAATTACAAATTAGAAAACGCAATAACAAATCTAAAAACAAA
>JAUMHQ010000087.1:12462222-12482960 GCA_032361165.1 Enteromius paludinosus
TGGAAAAAAGTCGCAACATATTGAAATGCGAAATTCACAATTGAAACAAGTCACGACACACAAAAATCAGCAAAACACAACGGAAACAAGTCCCAACACATTAAAATTAGAAAAACACAATGGAAACAAGTCGTAACACAACTAAATTAGCAAAACACAATGGAAAGAAATTGCGACACATTCAAATTTGAAAAACACAATGGAAACAAGTCGTGACATATTGAAATGCGAAATTCACAATTGAAACTAGTCACGACACACCAAAATTAGCAAAACACAACGGAAACAAGTTGCGACACATTAAAATTAGCAAAACACAACGGAAACAAGTTACGACACATTAAAATTAGAAAAACACAATGGAAAAAAGTCGCAACACATTAAAATTAGAAAAACAGAATAAAGAAAAACTGTGACACAACAAAATTTGCAAAACACAATGGAAACAAGTCGCAACATATTGAAATTAGAAAAACTGAATAAAGAAACACTGTGACACAACAAAATTTGAAAAACACAATGGAAACAATTAAATCTAGAAATCACGATCGCGGTCCGTGCCTGTGCAAAGCACGTTCCGGTGATTTCCCTTCGTGCTAGTAGTAACTTTAGTAGTCATCCGTTCCACCATAGGAAGTGTACAACAACATGCTGGAAACCACTCAGAACATCCTAGCCATGCCCCGGCAACACCATAGCAAATGCCAACATAACGTTGCCCACAAAATCATAGCAACTTCATAGCAAGATGTTAGAAAAAACTCATTAGAATGCACTAGCAACTATCCAAAAAGCAGAGGAATTGCATGGTCCTGGCAACTTCCCACAACACCCTGGAAACTTCACAGCAACAGACTAGAAAAGTCTCAGAACACGCAACTAGAAACATCTCCGAAAGCCCTGGCAACTGAATAATAATAATAATACATTAATAAATAACTTTGACATTTTAATAAGTGTTTATATATTTGCATTTAAAAACAGTATCTAAATATTACAACACTAAAATAATTAAAAAAAACTTTAAGAATATGTGTTAATTAATATTATTAAGTTGTAATGCATTTGCATTTATACTGTAGTAGTATGTCAGATTTTAGTCTATTTGAGGATTTTAACTGACAACCTGTAACAATAATAATACTTAAAGGATAAAACAAAGCAGTGACACTATGTCTGTAAAATTTCCTCTCCTCGTAAGCGTCCTCTAATTGTACCTTAGGAGCACAGCTGAAGACATAACACACTCAAGTTACATCATACATGTCCCTTTTAACTTTTTTATAGTGATGAGTTTCAGGTTGTAACTGCGAGCAAGCAGTTTGATGTTGTATATGTTCAGTAACCCAGTGCCAAATTAGGCCATGACGCCAGCCTGTCAATGACAAAATCACATAGTAAATGTATTTCTGGGAAACATTAATATTGCAGCCGCTTCTAATTAAACCTGCTCCTGAACAGACCCCCCCCCCCATGAGACAACAACGGCTAGAGAGGATAGACAGATGTATAATGTATGCCATTTGCTGCATTACAGACATGTTTGAGTTGAAATGCTTCTGCCACCCATATAGTTAAAAGACACTCACCAATATATCAGCTGCAAAAGGCAACCTGTGTTCACACTGAAGTTCCTCAGACAGGAGGACGTTTTAATTATTTGAGATGTAATGGCGCTATCTAGTGGTGATTGTTTGTAATTGGCCACATGCATCCAGATATTATTCTAAATTCTGTTCCGCATTTGGGCTGAAGCCTAAAAAAAAATACTTATTTAGTATATTTTCGTTTTTCGTTCTTAAAGAATATTGACATTACAGAATATTTACATTTTGTAAAAAAAAAAAAAAAAAAAAAAGGAATACACACTTGTAGTGTCTCAGAAAGATTGCCCCTGTATTGCAAAATAGCTTATGTAAAGCAGAATCTTAAATGAAATGGAACAATAATTGACTGACCCCTTGTGAAAAGGGGTAGTACTTGTAGTACAGATGTCAAAATAATATTTTTAGCACTTTTAGAAGAACTTTTTCCTCTTTGTACACTTTGTAAAAAGACGGGGTAACCGTATTTTAGTTTGCAAAATAAAATAAATAATAGAGGGCAGGGAAGGATGTAGATGGGGGTCCATTATATATCAAAACTCAAAATATGTAATTTCCCAACCTAAAACACATATTTTAAAGTTACCATTCTGCAAATTGATAATAAACACAACAAAAAAGGATCTTATCAGTGGCCATCCTTCACAGATGTAACATCATCAGAATGCAGAAATGTTTCAATACAATTTTTTTATGGTCCCTATATTAATGTTAGCATCTACATATACTAACTGTGTAGAGTAGCATTGGTAGACTAGTGTGGTTAAAATAAGGTACTTGCAAATTTAGTCAGTGATTTCCCAGTGATTCCTTCAACAAATACATTACATATATAGCCTATATATAGAGAGAGCAAGCAATCAATAGCTTGATTAAGTTTTACATTAAATCATCTTTTCAGTTATTGTTTTTAAAATTGTGGCGGGCTTTTTTTGACCGCCAAGTTAAGTCAGGGTATTTTCGCGGGCAAAATGGGTCCGTGGTCTTTTCTGTAGCACGTAGCTACATAAGAGCACACACAGAAGTGACTTGAAGGTATGGTCAGAGCGCCAACATTACGTTAAAATGTGAATTTTGCATGAAGAACAATTCATCCTCACGCTAAACTTCCGATCGAATTATTATCGGAAGGATTGATTTCCCTGGCGATCTTCAGTCCAGAAATTGTAAAGATGACGACACTGTCAAACTCATATCACGAGTTGGCACTTACTGATAATAAGCAAAGTAAAAGTTTATGCGTATTTGGTGAGCTCTGAAATGATATAAACTTGTAAGTGCAAAGATGCGATGGTGGAGGGATACTGGAAATTAAATATTTAGTAATTAGGCTGATTACACGTTAAATTAGGGTATTTATCTAAACCTGCTTCTCCCGAACTCTGTATTAAAAATATCATTAATACTGTAGGCTAGGTTTGCTGTGGGGTGGTTTTTTTTATTACATTTTAATACAGGCTACTTTGAATGTACTAAACTGCAGCCTTACCTTTACAAATGTGGAATTACAGATGTATTAAAATACATTACATATTAGTTCCAACAGCAATTTACCTTACAAAAAATAATCATGGTTTTACTACAAGCTAAAGTAAAAAAACATGGTTACTGTAGATAGTTATCTGGTTGGTTTACCTAGTTTAATCGTGGTATTTAGTGAAACTGTAGTTATACAAGTGGTTACTGCACTTTTAATATTACTATAAACTATTTTGATTTACTGTAAGGGTTACCATAAACCATATTTCACAAAATAAAAGTACTTATGAAATGTACAATTTGTATTTAAGGTATACCTAAGTGGGCCAAATAAAGATCTCTAGGATTATATTTGATATAAGATATTCATTAAATTGCATTTACCATTCAGTTGGGTTTAATAAGTCCAGAAATATCAACAGTTAGGGCTGGCTGGTGTATCTCTTCCTCGGGCACTGACAGTCCTCAGCCTAGGCAGGTATTGACAAGATACAGCATTTATCTGCTGAAAGGAAAACTGTTCAATCTGTCATCTTAATTACCTTTCACTTCCCTTGAAAGCTCTGATTGCACCATTATATAGCCTACCATTGGATTCCTGTGCCACCGGTCTTAAGTATCTGTAGTGTTATACTGATAGTAATTACCTTAAGGAGTTTGAAAGAATCACCCTTCTGTATTCAAGAGAATCTGTTTGACAGATGTTTACAGCTTTCATATGCCCCACAGAACTAAAAGAAAAAAAAGAAAAAGACTGAATAAGACACGATTCCATGTTGTAAAGGTGCTATCATACTGTGGCCGAGAGAGCTCAACGCGCTGCAAACTTAAGAGAACACATGCAAACAGGAAAAGCACATGCAAACAGTAGAAATCACATGCAAACAGAAAAAAAAACACATGCAACGTGCACGTGTTTGCAGCGCCTCTCTGTGTTTTGTGTTGTGAGAATTTGCAGTTTGCAGAATTTCTGTTTGCATGTGTTTTCTTCTGTTTGCAGGTGTGTTTTTTTTCTGTTTGCATGCATTTTTTTTCTGTTTGCATATGTTTTCTTCTGTTTGCATATGTTTTCTTCTGTTTGCATGTGTTTTCTTAAGTTTGAAGTGCGTTGAGCTCTCTCTGCCAGGACAAGTGTCTAACAGGTTAAATTGATGAGGTAATTCTTACCTGGTTATGAAATGTACCACTAACTGAACTGCGTAGACTGCAAGGGAACACGATCTTATATTATCACTTACAAGTGAATTTGGATCAAGTAATGAAAGCACACTCTAGGTAACAAAGTGTCTTAAAATATTGCCTTGCCAAAGAGTACATTGTCCTTTACATAGAAAAACAGACCAAAAACCAGTTCAGCTAATGTTAACAATGCTTTCAAAACATTAAGATGAATATGGGAGTTTGCATATTATTAAACATTTAGCTAAAAAAGCGTGATTTATTGATTCTTGTTAATTCTTGGGGTTAATTCTTGTGAGAGGATCCACTGAACATAAGCAACGTATGCTATTCTGTGTCAGCTGGTTTATGTTAAGTGGATCCTCTCACAAATGGTGCCAGAGTGACGCATAGAAGATGAATGGCTGAATAAATTCATCGCACAAAAAGTGTTGTCATAGCTTTGTAAAATGACCCCTGATGCCACATGGACTACTTTCCCAATATCCTTGCTATGTTTCTATATGTGAACGTGTAAGGACCCTTGCTGTCTGTGGAGGGTTAGAGAGTTCATGGGATGCATACAAATATTTTTCTGTTCCAAAGATGAACAAAGGTCTTATGGGTTTGGAAAGACAGGAGAGTGAGTAATTAATGACAGAAATTTCATTTTTGGATGAACTAACCCTTTAATATTGTGTAGGCCTCCCTTGTGCTGCAAAAACAGAATCGAGGCATGGACTTCACAAGACCACTGAACGTGTCCTGTGGTATCTGGCACCAAGACATCAGCAGCAGATCCTTGGAAGACCTGTAAGTTGTGTGGTGGAGCTTCTGTGGGTCAGTTTTGCTGGTCCAGCACAACCATTGATGCTCAGTTGGACTGAGAATTGAGAATTTGGAGGCCAAGTCAAGTTTCTAAACTCCTTGTCATGTTGCTCGAACCATTACTGAACAAAATTTGCGGTGTGGAAGGCCATTCCATCAGGGAACACTATTGCAATAGTCTTTAGGTGGTGTGTTTCAAAGTAACGTCCACATCAGGACTTTCCGAGCAGAACATTGGCCAGAGCATAACACCTGTCTTTTTCTCATCTCTTCTCCAGGTAAACGATACACACTTACCCACCATCCACCTTCCATTCTTCCTTAAACAGTCTTGTTCTGATGCTCATACTGTATGTCCGTAGTAGGTGCTTTTTGGGATCATCATTGAGCCATCATATGCAGCAAACTGCAATTCATTCTTAACAATTTCCCACAGGAGCTTGTGCCATTGGCAGGGAGCAGAACCAACACGTGATGAGATAACACAAGAGACAAGATAACATAACAATCACTTGTGGAAGGACAGCATTGATGTCTTCCGAGACCAATCTTCTGAACTGACATGTTTTGTTTTTGTTGTCAATGTAGTTAATTTACCTGAACTCCTATGGCTTTTAATAATTTTCAATCTGCAGGGTGTAGTGGAAACTCAACCTACTGATGTTTAGAAGTTCCCTTGTTTGAAACCAGCAACATTTCAGGCTGGTTCGGGACCAGGCTCTAACTCCTACGCCAGCTCTGGAGGAAAAACTGGATCTTTCTTGTGACTCTTTCTGTGATGGCCAGCATTTAGATTGATAACACTTTTTTATGAAGCCTGTATAGCCTCCATAATATATTATAAGGGTTTCTTAATAAGTGTTGACTTAAGTGTTTCTGTGAGTCTGAGGCTAATGTGAGCTAGCTAATACTTTCAACTTTCAAAAAATTCTATGTTTATTATATAAACCCAAGAGTATCAGTATTTCTGTTGAGGAACCATCAAAATAAAGTGTTAGCATTTATTTAGCAAACAAACTACTAATACTTATACACACTACTAAGGATAGTTGACATGTAGTTGATTGAAACTACTTAAGAGTGACTTATCAACAGCTCTCTAAAAGGTACCATCAAAATAATCAAAGTGATATTATATATAGATATATAAATGTTCTAAGCAAATGTGTCATATTGCACATTCATCTTATACCTAATCATCTGGCTGTTTGAGAAAAAAAAAATAAAATAGTATAATAATAAAAATAATGATAATTATTACTTATACAGTAATTGGTGTTCTTCCACTTTAAGTAAAGTAACATAAGTAAATTGTATGATGCATTAAGAAATATAATCCATTGTAACTTAACTGGATGAATCCCGTTCATTGTGTGTTATAGATTATCATGCTCCTAAAAGATATAACGGCAAATATTATAACACATCAAAACTGTTCTTATGAATATTCATAAGATGATACAACATTTTATTAAGTTATTCGTAATGAATTATGCGTTCATTATAATGCCTTAAAAATACTCTTTATAAATATGGGCTTCATAGAAAGTGTTACCTTAAGGGTACATCAGTTTGAGCTACAGTAGCTTTCGTGTCTATAAGGCCTTTAGTTAAAAGTACAGTACTAAAGTACTGTGACAATTTTGCATGAACTATTTCCCAGTACCATGTTAAGGGTTGCATTAGCACCGACTGTGGGTACTAAGAAGTGACGTACTGTAAGCCAGTCGACATCAATGTTATTTGTGCACTGCGTTCAACAAGTAAAGAGGAACGCCATAGAAGAAGTCTTCTGGTAAATGTTGTTTATAAAAGAAATAAGTTGATACAATGTCTACACAGTGTTTTAAACCATTGTCAGTGAGGGCGTTTCCGTATGCCTTTAGCCAAGCAGCTTACACTGGTACGTCACTGATAAAAGTTCCTAGTACTTTTTTACTCTTAAAATAGGAGCTCATTTAGTTCCTGGAACTAAAATCATTCTTTGTTCCTGTGCTGCAAACATGCCAAAAAGTGAGTAGTACCACAGTTAGTTTGGGTACTACAAAATGGTTCCAGGCTCTATCGACCCTGTTGACGGTTCGTTGGTTGTCCTAGCTTGTGCCATTTTTGGTAGGAAATTTGCTAGCAATATAGGCTTATTGTTTGATTATCAATCGATTGTGGAAAGACACATTAACTGTCCAAAATAAATATAAATTTAAAGTCATTAAATACAAGGAGGATGTCTTGACAAAAGGTTCCGGATATGGAATCAAATTCCTGTTTTATGTTGGACCCAAAAAGAAATCATTAGCATGATGCTTCCTGGGTCTAGATACTGAATGGTACTTGTTCACAAAGTTTGAAGTTTTATTTTGCAGACTGGGTGCAATTATTTGGGAAGATGGTAATTTGGCAGTGAACACTTAAACCTTTCTTGGAATGGACTTTAAGTCATTTACCATTCTTCTCCCATGACTTACGTCTTCCGCCGATGTAGAGAGTATCACAACGCGTGCGTATGTATAACCCCCCTGGGTCCACTTCCACCACGACTCGTCCTCGTTCCGAGCGGGTCTCGTTCCCAGGTCTCCGGCATGGGAGGCGGGCGCTCTAACCAGGAGGCTAAATGATCAGGGGAGAGAGGCTTTCCCCTAGGCGTAAACAACCGCAGATTACATACATGTGCATGCTTTCCCCTGGATGTAAACAAGGCTGATTACATCAAATATGCTAAAGCTTGCATATGCGGTGCGTTGTGACACTCTCAAAAATGGCAGAAGTCATAACTCATGGTAGAAGAATGGTAGAGTTTTTTTTTGTTCTTCTAGCATTGCAAAACTGAAGAAGAGCCACTGATGCCACATGGGCTGTTTACTGATGTTTTTACCACGTTTCTGGATCTGAGATCATTTCCGTTGTAGTGCTGTCCATGGAGGGTGGTGGCTCTCTGATTTCAAAAATATCTTAATTTGTGTTCCAGAGATGAATGAAGGTCCTACGACATAATTAATAGTAATACTGTAAATGACAGAATACACATTTTTCAGTGAACTAACCCTTTAAGATAAATACCAAGAACAAGTTTTAAAATGTTCTCTAAAAAAACCCCTCAAAGGCACTTTTTTGGCTGCTTGCAGATTATCTAAGATAGAGTGATCTATTGCATTAATTTGCACTTCATCATTTTGCACACTTTCATACGTAAATGTGAATATGAATCTGAATGAGGTCTGAAAGTTGTCAAATTTAAGAATACTTGAAAAATGAAGAAATGCAAGAATAATGGCCCAGTCCGTACATGACCCTCAGTGGGGGTATAGGCAAAGGAATGAGATTGTACGAATTCATACAAATTTGCTATTAATTTGCCAAAATGTAAAATGGTTTCAGATTGCCATAAGTCTGTGTTGGAGATGATGCCTTTACTGCCCCTGAATTACAAATCCAGTTTAGCATCCTGACGAATATTTATACAATTATGTCACTTTAACTGCATTTGCTGCCATATTCCTGACATGACAATGCAATTGTGGTCTCTTTTTGTGACTTTCAATGAGACAACTGTGCCTGCAATTCTTTTGAAGACTGTGCCAAGTTTCCCACCCACAAAGCCAAAGCATGATCTAACCAACATGAAATGTTCCTGTGACACCCCTAAAGAAGAAATAAATAGGAAAATTAAAGGAATGTTACACGAATGCTGGTACTTGAGAGGCGTTGATTCTGCACCTTTGAATTCCATTTGCAGATGAGCAAATGAGGTTGTTCTTTTGGACCTCAAAATTGGATTTCTCAAACCAAGTCTTTAATTCCTAAAGAAACTATTAAGACAGTTGTTGGTGTACAGTGAGAGTGCAGACACTATGTTAAAAGTATTTGACGACACATTTCTGAGTTTATATTGGGTTTTGATTGTATCTTGACACACCTATGCACATTTTCAGATCTCTTCAGGAACTCTAGAGACATTTCTTGGGTCTTTATACTTGGGAGAAACATCTGGGGAGCAGCAAATACAAACTCTTTCTTTATTTAATCTAATTGTGGAGTTTCCAAACATGTTCTCCAGTGCACCAGAAGATGGCAGACATGACTTTATGTGGGGGCCCAATGGAAAAACCATTTAACAGTGCGGCAGGATCTGTTGTGTTGTCCTGCGTCAAGCTGTTTTTGTTTGGCAAATGACTTTTAAAGAACAGTGCCCATAAACAGGATGGAGATGATACATAAGGCATAAAAAAAGCACAGGCGAACATGGTGTAATTTCCCTGGCTAGGAGCATCTAGTCATCTAATGGCTTTATCCATTTAAAAGAGGGTTTTTTTGGGTTACTTAATTGTGATTGTCATTTGTCATTCGTCAGTCTAATGATCTTAACAGGCCCGAGACCTAGTTTAGTCTATTTTGTGACATGAACTATGTGTCATGCAACTCTCACAAGTCATGGAAATGGAATTTGAAAGTTGAATAACAACTGCATTCACCTATCAAACCACTTAACAGACTTCTTTTTCATGTATGAAAAGTCATACTGTATTTATAGAACATACCGTATTATGTGGAATGACATCGCTGAGTGAAAGTCTGTTTGATATTATACAGCAAGAGCTAAAGCTCAAAAGGCTTTGCACCAAATGGCTCGTGGTACAACAGTCAGGATTATTACGGCATTAAGACTCCATTTAATGCAGTTTTGTCTTGATGGCCTGTTCTCCAATCGTATAATGCCTCAGTTCACTGACTGAGCTAATATCTTCATGGATTAAGACCTTAAGGAGTAAATTGCGAGGCATACGCTTTGCTGAAGGATTTGAACTGTTGATCCTGCATAACCATTATTTTCACTCAATTGCTTTTATAGCTCTGATGATGTGCATTATGATCATAATATAGCACTATTGCACAACAACAGTGTAAAGACAAGATTTTTCTCAAGAAAATCAGCATGCATGCCTATGCAAAACGTACTGGAATGATATGATGGTGATTTGGGTCGTTGTTAAGGCGTTTTGAGTGAATGCAGGGGTGTTGTGGTTTGTTGTCAAGGCTTTGCAGCAGCTTAAGTTATCTGAGTGGTTGCTAGGGTGTTATAATCTGTTGTCAGGGCTATGTAGCTGCTAAGGTTTTCTGAGTGTATGCTAGGGTGTTGTGGCTTGTTGTCAGGGCTATGCTGCTGCTAAAGTGGTTGCTAGGGTTTTGCTAGAGTGAGTAATTACTAAAGCGTAGCTATGCAGTAAATTAAATGTTCTGATGGTTGCTAGTAGTTTCTGAGGTATTGCCATCACATTGTTACATTGTAGTACTGTTGCTAAGGACTCATCACTATGGCATTACATTGCTCCTCTGTAGCTGAAGTGTTCAGAGTGATTTATAGCACACTGCAATACTGAAACCTAGATGAATATATTGGTTGCTAAGGAGTTTTGAGAGGTATGAGCTGTTTTGGTTTGTTTTCAGCTTGCTAAATGGTTGTTTATGTGCTTACCAGGGTGTTACTATGCATGTGGTTGCTAAATTTTCTTTTTGCAGTACTGTTACTAAGGTTTTCAGGGTGGTTTTTGAAGCATAGTGGTTTCTGGAGATTCTGGAGGCTGCTGGTAGTTGTTCCAGATTCTTGCCAGGTACAAATTATGATTTTATCTGGAACATCTCTTGTCCTTGCACACAATTACCAATTGCATGAATTCTTATTAAAATGACTGGATTTTATGCATGGAAATTTGCCAATTAGGGTTAAAGGTGTTGTATGTCATTTTTTGACTTACTAAATCATAAAAAACTGTTATATTTTTTGCAGTTATTTAGGAAACATGCTAAGTTTGCACATACTTGTTTCTCCAATAAACAATGCTACAACCAGTTATTTGGTCACACTTTATTTTAGGTGGTCTTAAATACTATGTATTTGCATCAAAAAATAATTAGTGTTTTCATACTGTATAGCAAATCCTTGCTACTGCTATTGAGGTGGGATACGGTTAAGGTTAGGGATAGTTTTGGTGGTATGGGTAGGTTTAAGGGTGAGTTAAGGAGTAAGGGATGGGTCAGTGGTGTAATTGTAATTGTAAAATTAGTTACACATGTAATTACATATTGTAACGCCGTAGGTGTTCCTTGTCTGTGTTTTCTTGTCATTCTGTCCACATGCTCCTTATGTTTTGTTTTCATCCCCTCACGTGTCTGATCGTTTGTAACCCCGCCCCTGTCATTAGTGTTTGATTATCTGCCAGCTGTCTTTCCCAGGTGTATTGTCTTTATTATTTGATTGGTCTGTGTATTTATGTCCCTGTCTCAAGTTCAATATCGGATGTTAACGTTTCCAGTCATAGGGTTTGTCTCTGCTTTGTTTTCGCATTTTCCTTGTTTACTGGTTCTGTTCTGTTTAATAAATGTTCAAGTTTCACTCCTGCCTTTGAGTCCTGCCTGATCACAAGGAAGCAAGAGCGCAAGATATTTTCGCTGATTCGTTACTGAACATCCGACCATAACGTGAAGATGGAGTTCACGTACCCGAGCACGCACATCTTCGCGGACTTTGGTCCGCGTTCGCGGCCCTGCGCTCCGACAACAACAGTGCGCAGGATGGTTGCAAAGGCCGGTGAACACCCACAGCTGTCGGGGTCTCGCCTCGCCAGGCGGAGGTCTCTGCCCCCAAGATGGCGAAGATCGGTGGAGCCGCGGGACACAGACCTGGTCTGTGATCCGAAACCATGGTGGCCGGATCCGCCAGACTCGGTCTGTGATCCGGAACCATGGTGGCCGGATCCGCCAGACTCAGTCTGTGATCCGGAACCATAGTGGCCAGATCCGCCAGACCCATTCTGTGATCCGGAACCATGGTGGCCTCAGTCACCAGAGCGCGTATGTAGCTCAGAGACTTCATCGGGACCGTCAATGGCTGCACAATCTCTGGAGATGTCGGTCTTGGTCGTTGAATCTTCTGAGATCCTGTTGGTGGCTGCACAGCCCATGGAGGTCTCGGAGTCGCTGTTTGGACAGGTTGGGAGGTTCTTATCTCAGTCAGTTCAGTCTCGGAGGGCACAGTCCCCGCCTGCGCGGCATTACTAAGGACTGTTCGGCCCAGGAGGGCATTACTAAGGACTGTTCTAAGGACACATCATTGATGGTTCTGCCTCAGAGAGTACTCCAGTCGTCTGCTTCGCCCTGGGGGACTCTCGAGTTGTCTGGTCGGTCCTGGAGGGCATGGTCATGGTCTGATCTACCCAAGTGGCCGTCTGCACTGCCCTGGAGGATAAATTAACTATTTGCTCGGCTCAGGAGAGCATCATTGCTGTCTGGTAGGCCCAGGTAGGCTGCTCCGCCGTCTGCTCCACCTTGGAGGAGGTTTCCGTCGTCTGGCCTGCCCAGGTGGAGATCCCCGCCGTCTGCCCCACCCTGGAGGACGTTCCTGACATCTGGTCTGCCCAGGTGGGCATCCCCGCCGTCGGATCCGCCTTGGAGGACTTACGAACTGTTTGGTCAGCTCAGGAGAGCATCTTCATGGCCTGGTAAGCCCAGGTGGATGTCGCCGCCATCTGCTCCACCTTGGAGGGTATTCCCTTCGCCTGCCCCACTTTCCCCTATCTTGCATCTGGAAGCCGCGCCTTGGGGGAGGGCTATGTAACGCCGTAAGCGTTCCTTGTCTGTTTTTTCTTGTCATTCTGTCCACATGCTCCTTATGTTTTGTTTTCATGTCATCCCCTCACGTGTCTGATCGTTTGTTACCCCGCCCCTGTCATTAGTGTTTGATTATCTGCCAGCTGTCTTTCCCAGGTGTATTGTCTTTAATCTTTGATTGGTCTGTGTATTTATGTCACTCCATGTCTCAAGTGCAATGTCAGATGTTAATGTTTCCAGTCATAGGGTTTGTCTCTGCTTTGTTTTCGCATTTCCTTGTTTCCTGGTTCTGTTCTGTTTAATAAATGTTCAAGTTTACGTTTCACTCCTGCCTTTGAGTCCTGACTGATCACAAAGAAGTGAGAGCACAAGATATTTCCACTGATGTTACACATACAATGTAAAAAATGCATGCGCGCAATAAGTGCATTTTATTAAATGGTTAATTAAAATGTAGGTACATAGTAGTTAAGACACACCCAATATAAAATGGCACCAGTTATTCTACATTGAAATATCTGTTCTGTGTCAGAATGTCTGTTTTTTTTTTTTTCTGTGTGACTCCGCCCACTGATAATTTGACCAATAATATTTTATTGGAACACAGCATATTGCAGCCATGGAAGCAGAAAACAAACATCAGGGACATCAAAAGTGGGCATTTTTCAGGCCTTTTGGTGCTCTTATACAGTGAGCTTTGACAAACTATTCCGGCGCCTTGCTTGAAGTTCATCACCAAATGAGCCGTTAAAGCAATAATTTTCTGTCAATTGTGTTTTGCTGCAGAAAGCACTTTTTTTTTATTGCACATGTTCAATTTCTAATCACCTCCCGGGAGACTTGAAAAAGTCAGAGAAGTGCGGTCTGCTTTATCAAGCTCTGCCAGACAGCTACAGTACCGTAAAAAAATACCACTCCTAAATGCTTTGGATTCTGTGTGTCTTAATTTTCAGGAAACAGACAAAGCCTGTTTCAAACTAAATAAATATTCAGCATTACCAGCAAAGTACCAGCCTCATTATTACTGCAGGTGAGTGAATTTTATTCCAGAAACAAATTATAATCTCCTTTAATGACTAAAAAATATAAATACCAATGTCAGATTCAACCACATACTCCCTGAAAATAGAATATTACCTCTTTAGAGCTGGCCCCTTGAGGGAATTTTGCTCACTTTTTCCTGTTTTTACATTCTCATGCGGTTTATAATTGCAAGTGAATGCACTCTCAGTCCGTTTAGGTCGTGCATAATGTATTGTCATTTTTCATTCAGAACTTCAAACGCTTTTGTTTAAGACCACTAAGGAACATAGCCACAGACATGGAGGTAACCAGAGATGTTTTCACAGTAGTTACCATTCAGTTTGCTTTACTGAACTAGATTGTCCGACTTCTTGGTGAGAAAAACAAGTGGTCAGCGTTAAGTACAGAGGGTTGTACTTTCTTCAAAAAATGCACACAAACACAATATGTAATTTAATTTGGCTGTACAGAAGCCAATATTCCAGAACATGTATGTAGAAAATACAGAATAATGAGCACTTTAAGCAAGACATATAATTTCTGCCATTATTTACATTATTTACTCATGCCATTCCAAAATTGTGCACCGTTTACTAGAGTTTTCGAAGTAAAAAAAAAAAAAAGATAACCATTGACAATTTCTAATAAAATATTATATCAGTATTTAAGTATTTTATGGAAATTGGATTATATGAAACGCTTCCATATAATCATTTGACTAAACACTAAACAGAAGCATTAATTTTGGGTTAATTCATTGTCCTTGTAGAGACAGATTTGCACTTCCAACAAGTTCCAAAATGTTATATAACTTCAGAGTGTTGCCTTTTCGCTCATCGTTCAAGATAGATACGGCTGTACATGTTCCAGGATGAGCAAACATTTTGAGGTTGGTAAATGTAATTGTGTGTACACAGTGTGCCCGTGGATGAACAGATGTGCAGGTTACAGCAGGTCACGCATGTACACCTACACAGGACGCCTCTGGAGAAGGTGTGACATGCCGCTTGGCAGCTTGATCACGGAGCCACTTAGTCTCTGATCTTCATCGTGATAGATGAGATTAGGTGAACCGCACAAAGACTTACTGTTTGCATAAGTCAGATGTGTCGTCATAGTTGGATGTACATTTAAGAACTATTTTGGTTGGTTTGTATGCCATAGGTAAAATGGAGTAACTCATATCACACCTTATATGCAATGCACTGATGATGCGAAGGTGTTCTTTTGTCTTGAAAAGTTACAAAAAGGCCTTGCAAGACCACTCGTTTTTACTATTCAACTAGTCATCCAGAAAAGTTGTGAACCAGTCAGTAAGTGAATGTTTACCTAAATGACAAAAAAAGATCAAGTGTGTGATTTAGGCAGAAGCAATACCAAACTCCACCTGTTTTGTCTTCCAACTTTTAAATTAATATAAATTTAAATTAAAAAGTAATTTTTTTGGTAAAGTCTATTTGACTTTGTCTTTGCACATTGGCTTCCGCCGAAGTCAAGTGTGACCTTTCCAATCATGACTATGTAATGCGTAAACTTGTGGATGCACATCGCAGAGCTAGTGCAAGACAAGCTTTTCAGTACAGTATATAAATTTTTAATATTCGCAGAAAAAACGCTGCACTGAAACTGCTATTTGTTCCTTCAACCCATTTATCTCCAAGTCCACTACTCTTATAAAAAAAAAAAAAACCCCAGTCTCACAGCAATTCACACGTATTTAATGAGGTAGTTAATTCGTACAAATTTCGCTAAATCATACGTATTTTCCGTATGAATTTGTACGAATGACATACACCTAACCCCGTCCCTAAACCTACCTGACACTAGGGTTTAGACAAATCATACAAAATTATAGGAGTGAGGTCATATGAATTTGTATGAATTAGCACGATTTTGCCTCCTCGTATGAATTGGTCGTGAGACTGTGTTGAAAAAACAAAAAAACAAAAAAACAAAAACAGCATGTGCTGGTTTTGAAGCATGGCAGCTGGTATAAGCTGGTATAAGCTGAAATTAGCTCATGACCTTCTAAAGAGAAATAAAACTAACTTTTGTAACATTTCTTTTCAACTAAAGAAAGAAAGACATGAACATCTTAGATGACATAGGGGTGAATCAACTACCAGGAAACTTCTTCATGAAATTGCAGACAGTAGTTTGTAAAATGAAATGAAAATATATGAAATCCCAATATCACTAAAACAAATTAGTAAATGAATTGATAAAACAATGCTAACGTTTTACTTTTTCGAATTATGATTTAAAAAATGAGTAAATCAGGCTGATTTTTGCATGATTTTGGCTGCCCCATATGAAAGATTGGCATTGTGAACCAATCATGGCGATTTCTGTGATCATGGGTCCTAATCGTTCAAAGACAGCCATTGATGCTCATCACAGAGTGTGTTTTATACGCTCCACATTTACTGCCAAAAAAATAAAAATGGGACATGAAATCAAAACGAGATGGCACTAAAACACAAAACCGCTTTCCTCAAGCTCTCATCCCTTCCTCTTCAGCCACTTTTCAGCACAGATAAAAACTACAACTGCTAAAGTGTAAAATATGCTCTTGTTTGCCATTAGCACATCCTGATGACATTTTATTATTTTATAGTAAGTGCGTTGTAATGTACAAGTCATTAGGTGTCATCATCGTACAGTGTACACACACTTTGTAGCCATGTTGTACAGAGTGCAGAGATTTGCGTCTATAAATTCCCTTCCTGATATCAAGAAATTAGGCCTGCTAGCATAGCAAGGAAATACTGGTTTTGTATATAAATGCAATAGTGAAGTAACTGGTACGACAGACGTACCAAAAACACATCAAAGATCGTTTGGGGATTTGTTGTTGATGGAAAAGCGCATGGAATTATGGGTAAGTCATCTTTAACAACAGCTGGCATCATCAAGGAGACTGTTGTTCTAGAAAGGCTTTTAATCTGAAGACACCAACACTAACATCTCATGCTGACACAGCAAACGCTAGCAAATGAAGCGCTGTTTGAATGCAGCTAAAATGGACCCTGTTCCAAACAGTTTTTGGTCCATTAAAAGTAATTGCCTATTTCTCTAAGTAGTGAGAGATTTTTTTTTTCTGGTAATTTGCATGCATGCAGGGCCGCTAAAACCCAGAGACCCCCTGCTACCAGGTGCCTGTTTCTTCAAGTTCATTGCAGTTTTAAATCAAAGTGCAAAATGAATCAAAACAACCAGAAACTGCCTTCAGCACAATGATATGTACCCTCAAATTTAATAAAAATCATAACTTAGCTGATCGTATATTCTTGATATTTTGGTTTTATATTCAAAACTGAATGAAGAACACATAATTTGGATGAACCAGACGCTTTTAACCCATACCCAATGTTTATAAGACAATTATTTGAATGTCTTTATAATAATGTAGAAATGTATTCTCGCAAAAAGTTTGAATGCTATTTTAAAGTTTAAAAAATCTAGAAAGCTCTAGATTTCAATATAAAGTTACAGCTACAACGGCAAAAGAAATCCCCCAGAAAAGTTTATTACTCAGCAGTTATCTTATAAGCGCTAATTGTCATTAGCGAGTCTCTTCACGCTAAAGCTCTGTAAACTAACAATAGAAACTTGTTGGTGCTCCATGAGTTCAGATTTGATTTTGTCTTCTGTGTTTTAACTACCGGTTTGTTGGACATCTTTTAAGTTACATTTCTCAATACAATTCTGCATGGTGGTCTTTGTGAATGACTTTTGTAGCTGTAATGGTCTTGAGATCACATACAGTAAATGGAAGTAACCTTTTTCATTCAGTTTGAAAAAAATAAAACGGTTGGAGAGTTCATAAGCTGCCAAATTCTTGCTCCCTAAAGCTGATTTAATCAAATCTCCTGACACTTGAATGGAAACTAAACTCCTTTTCAAACCGAAGCTCAAAGCGCTCGACTTGTCACCTGCCAGGAAATTTCAAGTAAACTCAAACAAAGTGTTCAATAATAAGATAAACCGAGAAGAAGGTGTCTTCTGTTTAAAGGTGAAAGGAAAATTATGCTTCCCGCGATGAGTAAGGTGAACCTTTAGCGTTTAGCGCTGACGGTCTCTCGGCGCTAAAGAGAACATTAGAAAGATGTAGACCAATATATCTTCAGTGAGCAAGAGACATTTAGCGGTTCATTCATCCGTGTTTTGTTGAAGCCAAATGAAGACTAGTCTTTTCTCGAGGGCTGATTGATCTTTGCTCGCAATTGGTCATGGCATGTGCAAAGCGGATTTTGGCACGGTGTAGACCTCGGCCCATTACATCATTCAAGCTTGGGACGTGAATTCAAAAAACGGTTTTGTTTCCTTGGGAAAGTTAATTAGGCACCAGTCGCACCAATGAGCTTCAAGATTGTCTGGTGACTAAATGGTTTTAAAGCAGCAGTCTAGTAAACAACTGTGCGTCACGTGGAGCTCCGTCATGAGAAAGCACTCAGTCATAGATGTGATAAATTTTCTAAATACCAAGTAGCTGCTTGTGACCTTTCCATTAGGGTTGATGCCACACTGGCATCTGTTTTACAGTAGAGGGAATCAGCATTACCTCACATGACCTGAGTCAGCATTTGATTTCCTAAAACGGTAATTTCCTCAAGCCATAATTACATGAAGTGTTTCAATAAACAACGGCTGCTTGAGGGAGTATGATTAGTTGACACATACAGTAACATGTCCATGACAGGGACAAAAATAAAAAGGATGTATAATTCACTTACCCTGCTGTCTGTCAGAACTGCATTTAGACACTTCTTATATTCTTGAAATCTTCTTCTAAATGTCTTTTTCTGTGTTCTACTGAAGAAAGAAAGTCACATGGACGTCACATAGAATAGTGTCAAACTATTTTAGCTCAAAAATTGCTAGCAATTTTCCTAAACAGTTACAAAAAAAAGCAAGTAACACATTAAATGAAAAAATAATTTTAATTGTGTTTTAATTTGTTATAATTTTGATCACATATCAAGTTGAAATATTAGGTCACAAACCTGATCACAATTTTTTCTCACCATTTTTAATAAATTTTTTATTATAATTTACTGTTTTAACTTTAATTGTTAGTTTGAAATAAATAAATAAAATAAAAAGTATAAATATTCTGTTTCTGTTCTGGTCATATCCTAATTAGTAATAAAAAGTGTGAATATTTAGTAGAATATCATTAATTAGTATGTCCATAGATATGCATGCATTACTATTATCATTTATCTGTTTTTATTATATTTAAATTTTTTTGCTTATGATTAAAAACACTCTTTAAATCAGAAACATGACAAAGTCTATTAATTTTATAATGTTAACTGTGTTTTACAAATTTTTAGTTAGTAGTAGTTTTGTTTTTAAAGATTTAATTACGTAATACATCGTTTTTGGTCTGATGCATGTCAGTGTCTGAATTGAATTATGTCTAGTTTTAGTCTTTATTTAATTATGCTTTTTTGTTTGTGCATCTATCATATATGAAAAACTGTTACAATAATTAATAAAAAATGTGGTGAATGTGTCGTTTGTAAAGTATTTAACACTTTTTCCAAAAATAGTGAAAACTAGATGATTATTTAACACATAAACCAATAACAGATGTCACAGCTTCTACCTGTAATCTTCTTTATTCATTGAATTAATCAATAAACACCCACTAACAATGTGGCCAATAATCTATAGTGAAATTTTGTACACAAAACATCTATTGTCTCATTGCGCTTCAATATGCTTTTCAGATAGGTACAAGAAAGCGTGAGAAATTGGGAAGCAGAATTGGGGAGGTGCGTGAATAATAGATGGCTACTGTCGGGGAGGGGGAGTGTTATTGTTCCAGCGCTCTCTTATGCCATGTCCACCAATGGCCTGCTGGGATAGCATTGTTCGGCTGAGAGCCGCCACGGCCAGGGTGGAGAACTACAGCCGTGCCGCCCAAACCAAACGTCCATGCTTTCAATTCCTCCACAGCTTGAGTCATGGCCTTTCAAGGCTGAGTTAAATAAAATCCAGAGAAACGGTGTCAAAGTGGACCGCCTCAGCGCCTATTGTCCAAGATCCAGGAGAGGTTGATGCAAATATCGAACAGACATCTCCAAAGGTCAGGTGTTGAAGGATGCCGACCCTGGGTGAACTGATTTGACAGGCATTAAAAGCCATTTTGGATTTATTCGACAAGCTCACTTCCTTTGATGTCATGATGCGTCAACACGTCCAAACGGTGGCGTCTAAGGCAATTCCATCACCACACAGGTGTTGGAAAACTTCACTGCGTCAGCACTTAAATAATTTTTCTTGAGCGAGTTATCACAAATGTGTTTTCCAAAGAACTGGCAACACATGAAAACAAAATGTTACTCTAGCCCTCTGTAATTTGTCTGTGAATGACTTTCTTTTAGAATAAAATCCGGCAATGCTCTTACCGTTTCTTATAGCAAGTTATCCCAACCAGGGTGATGGAAAGCACTTTGAATTTGTTATGTCTTGTAAATCACAACATTTAAAGGACAGTTAAAGTTCCTTTCCTCCAACTGTTTTCGCAGTTGTAATTGCGGTCTGATATTTCATCCCAGTGGTCACCCAGGTACCGTAAGGGCAGAGGAAATATTTGCGAAAATGTTCTTTCAAGAAAATCTTGGACTCTTCAAATGCGGTCCAAAAATAAGGGATGAACAGCTGTGTGTCTGTGAACTTTAATTCACCTCAATATGAGACAAAGATGAGTAACACAGGTTACGTTCATGCTGTTGCTAAATGTGGACGAAAATCAGATTTTCTGAGCCATTTGGAATGAAGCTTGGAAGTGTAAAGAACAAAAAAAGAATAATAATGTCTATTCATTCATTAATGGATAAATCATTTAATCCAATGTTGTCATGACCTCGAGGTTAGATTATTGTAATGCTTTATTGGGTGGTTTATTGGGTGCATGCTTGATAAATAGACTACAGTTGGTTCAAAATGCAGCAAAATGAGCATATTAGCCCGGTTCTGTCAACACTGCACTGGCTCCCTATCAAACATCGTATAGATTTTAAAATCTTGTTA
>JAUMHQ010000087.1:12500565-12517581 GCA_032361165.1 Enteromius paludinosus
AAACAAAACAAAACAAAACAAAACAAAACAAAACAAAACAAAACAAAACAAAACAAAACAAAACAAAACAAAACAAAGCTTGAGCAAGCTAGAGTTAGAGGCCATTTTTGCTTTTGTTACTTGTGGAATAAATAAGTAGGCTGGCATTCCAAAACAGAACAAAACAACAACTCGTAAGATGAAACACAAAACATATCACTCTGATTTCACTTTAAAACAATTCTAATCAAATAGTCCTACCCCAAACTCACTTGAAGAATTAATGAAACAAAATTTAACAAAACAATAACCAAATTGTTAATTGGCCTTAAAACAACTGTAATCAAATGGGCTGGCATTCCCGAACAAGACAAAAACAAACAAACAAACAAACAAACAAACATATAAAAAACACATGCATTTCCCCTTATAAAAATAGTACCACTCCAAACTCACTTGAAGATTTGAAGAATTTAACAAAACAAATTCCCAGCACCACTCCACAACAAAACAATGAAAACAAAACAAAATAGATTTTCCCATAAAATAACTAATCAAATATCTATCCTAACTCGTTAGTTGTTGTTTCTGTGTTGGACAGGTTTCTAAAACGAAAAAAAAAAAAAAAAAAAATTCACCTTATATTCACCTTAAAACAATTCTAATTATAAAGACCCAGTCAAACTCACTTTACGAAAACAAAACAAAACAAAACAATTCTAATTAAACAGTCCCTCCCCAAACTCACTCAGCTGGTTGAGGGATTGTTGCTGTGTTGGAAAGTTTGGGACTCTCAAACAAAACGAAACAAAAACAAAACTCACTGATTCCCTCCGCCCCTGAAAGCAATTCTAATCAAGTAGGCAGTTTCTTTGCCTTTCATTAAGAGTGCAACATTTTCCCGCACCTTTGTAAGGGGCTCACAGAGGGTGAGATCGCAATAAGCAAAAAAAGAGTTTGGCCAGATTACATTAGTGCACCCCAACGTGCTACATCATTCACCAGAGGTACAAAACAAGTGCCAAACACCATGGGCTTGAAGTCCCGGCTAAGTGACCTCTGAAATGATTAGCCATAGAAATTCTCAACACGTTCCAGAAAACTCCACTACATTTTTTTCTGTCTTTTTCCTTCCATCTTCCTCTGTAGTCTGAGGTTGTTCCAGGCCCGGGGACCGCCATTGGAAACCGCCACTGGGAACTTATCTAATAAGGAATAGGAACTAATAAAATCAGATGCCAAAACCGCAGGAAGAATAGGGAAAAGTTGCCCATTGAAAAGCCGGCCCAGATTGAGTAAAAGTGGCATTGTTGGGCTCTTTTGATGACATCAGCAGGGGTAGACCGCCCAGTGGGCTCTGTTGACGACCAGGTCAGGTCACGTGCTGCTGAGGGGCACATGGGGTAAAATGGGGAAACTATAGCAGTGCTTCAAGTGCTTCTGGAGCGCTTTGAAGTCAAAGAAAGCGGCCTCATCGATCATTAATTTAAAGGCTTTTACCTCCTTTTCTCTTTCTTTTCTCATGCCGTTTCCTTGCTCTTGTGTGGAACAGTTGCAAAAAAAAAAAAAGATCAGCTTGCTGCCTGCCTGAACCCACGCTGCCCTAATGAAACCAAAACATTAACTAAATGTACTAAGTAAATGTTTTTATTTTTCTGATTATGAACTACATATATTACCCATTAGATAGTCTTACTTACAAAGTTATAGCCTATACATTCACAATATATGTTGAAATAAGTATCTTATACAAAGACTTATTTATGAATAAGTATGTGCAAAATATTATTTGGACAATATTTACTTAAGATGACTTTTACATTTTCAATTTCTTTGTAGATACTTTGTCAGTTATATAAAATGTATCTTAAAAACTTAGAACATTTACATTTTTTATATTAAAAACATATTTATTATTACTTTTTTATCCAATTTTGCCTTGACATATTCTGCATTTACTGCATATGATGATATTGAAACCTTTTATGTAGTCATAATTACACTAATGCACTTGGAGCAACTGCACCCTTTATCTCAGAAATATGAATCTGGCCAATTTAGAGCACATCCTAGCAAGAAATATGCACTATATGCAATTATTAATTAATTAGAGATTGAACATCTATTATCATTTCAAGTTAATGTAACTTCATAATGCATTTTACCCAACTAACAATATACAGATTTATAATAAAGCAATAAGTTATGACAATGGTTATCAGTGATTTTGTCTCAGTAAAGAGGTGAACTTAAACAGTACAGTACATTAAGTAGTCAGATTGATCAGAGTTGATGATTATATGTTATTTATGGTGGCCAGAAAACCTAGCAACTTTAAACCATAGAACATTTTATAGGTCAAAGCCCCATGTGATCATCCTAACTGGATTGTTTAAAAGCAGTGTGTGCAAGTCTCATGGCAAAGTCATTCATTCTGCAACTCAATATGAACTATGGGTGTATTTGTTCATGCTTTAATACTTTCCACACCTCCTCTCCTTCATTTGTTCACAGACACAACCATCTTTTTCTTCCTATGGGATTTGCTTCCTTTCTGGAAGTATAGTGACACCTGAAACACTAGATAGACAGAGTCTAATCCCTGTGTCTAAGTCCATTTAAGAAGGAGTTTCCTACAGGAACTTTCCCCTGCGCTGTCATGGCCCACGGCCGCCCCCCTGATCCCGTTCGTCTGATTGCCGCTGGGGTATTATGGCAACTTGAACTTCTAATCTCTTTGTGCAGTGTGGTCCAATTTTCTTGAGCTTAACCTCTCTCTGATCAGAGCAAATGGCTACAGAGGAGATCAAGCAGGGGTCATGGAGAATGAGTTCTCTTAATGTCCTGTTATCTCTTCCAGTGATCTCTGCTGTGATTTTATTCAATCACTCACAGCTCAGGTTCCAGGAACACATGTGCTTTTGCAGCGCTACAAAATAGTGTTGCTCATTTCACTAGAACTCCAGTCACTGATGCTTTGATCTTCATTCATTTTCTGGTACTTCAAGAAGTCTTGTTTTGATAGGCCAGTTTAATTTGACATTAGATGAGCATCACTAATGCTTATATTTGGGATTCTGAATTAAAACAACTTTGATTGAAGGTTCCTACATATTACCAAAATATTATATTGTGGTATGAGAGCTTTTCATCATTGCTTTGTATCAGTTATTGTAGCTTAATCTGTATAGTACAGTGTTAGCAATGCTAAGGTTTGATTTCCAGGTAAAGCAAGTGCTGATAAAATGGGTCCCTTGAATGTAAATGTCTCCGAAATGCATTTAAGTGAGTCTAAAGTTAAAATCGGAGTCTAAAGTTAGAGTTTTCCTGGAAGGTCTTATCAAGTGTTCTCTGATTGTCTACTCTGGGATACCTGTTTTTCTGTTCAGCTTGCAAGATCAGACTAGTTCTGGCTAATCATGCTAATATCACAGGCTCGCTGAGTGTCATATTTTAATAGGCCGAAACCTTTGACCCAGTTTGAGATCACTGCACAACAGGGGGAGCTATTTCGGCTAATAAAATTTGGAAGTTAATAAAATGGCAGATTTGATAAGAGCAAGCCTGCTATTAATGGTATTCCTTATTGCTGCTAATAGCGTCTAATAAAAACCTGGTACTTGACAAAGACCTTGTTTAGAGGTTAAGTATATTTATATTTTTCCTGCTTTGCCAGATGTGCTTGCATATTTTGAAGAATGAGGAAGTATATTAATGTAACAAGAACATATAATCAGATAAAAACTTAACTGTTATTGAATTTTTAAATTTAGCTAGTCTGGATATTACTGGAATGCGGATATGTAGTATTCAAAGTATTTAAATACAATACATGATTAATTTAGTAACATGCAGCTAAATTAAGAGTTTACAGCACGTGTGTGACCATGAGCAATGTTTGTGTTACTCAAAATAAAAAAGTTGCTTAAAATAATTCAGAATTCCAGCTTTGTATCTAAAAAGATTTTATGTTTATTGGATGATGTAATGCAATGCAACAAAATGCTCTTAAATAACACTTCAATGCTTAAAAACCAGCCTAAGTTTAACTGGGTTCCCAGCTTGGAAAAGTTTTGGATTCTTGACCAGTAGATAGAGTAGCTAAACCAGTTAAATTACCAACTTGGCAAAGTTTTGAGTCTTCCAGATAAGACCAACAAACACTTTAAGGCGTGTTTAAGTCGTGTAGCCTACATTGTGCTTATGTGTAGTTAGATGATCCGTGATTTGCCAAACTTTTGAAAAAGTTAGAAATCCTTGTTGTTCTGTATAAATATGTGTTGTATGTGGATCATGTGACTTTTTGCAACACGAGGGTTACCGTGACCCTGTGATACTTGTGAAGGTCAGGGTCTGGCAAAAAGCTTTCAGCACCAGCAGAGATCTGAGTCTACGAACCAGGCCAAGACACTGCAATATTCCATTTCCCAGCCTTCCAACCCCATTATACCTGACTGACCTGCCCACATAAATATTTGCCTCGGAAACCACCATCACAGTTGGAGACACGGCCGTGATTTCACCAGAGGCCTGGATTACTGTCGGATATCACGTTTGGCACATCAGTGGTGTACCTCCACCCAGCTTTCAAGTGGCTGAGCAAGAATGTCTCCAGAGGTGACTCTCAAGTGCAGCTAAAGCTTTCCTAGGCCCCGGCCCAAATGACGCCCTCAGTCCTGGTAGTCCAAAAGTTCACACTTTGGTGACCTTTCTGTGGAGGGCAAAATATTGTTGGGTAGTAGTCTGCTGTCAAGTCCACACCAGGGAGTCGGAGTCATATCCTTACTGTGGGCAGCTCTCCAACAACCTGCAACAGTGCTCGGGTTACCCAAACTCAAGTCCTGGCTCATAGACCTTTCTTAATCCTCCCTCTGCTCTCCTACCTTTGTTCCAAAAAAAAAAGACAATCTGGATACCCAGTGGTAGGGGTGGGCAATTCTGACCCTCGAGATCCACTGTCCTAAAGAGTTTAACTCCAGCTCTATTCAAATAATCACATTGGTGCATCATTTTGCTCCATTGCTTTCAGTTTTTTTTAGATCATGACGCGTTTAATTATTTGCATCGATTGTAATAGTAGAAATCATTTAATATACAATTATACTTTCATAAACATTTTGGAGAAATAAAAATCACATGTATTTATTGCAAAACTAATCAAAAACAGTAAAAAAAAACCTGAAATAAATTATGTCTTACAAAGACCTTCTTTCAAAACCTTCTAAAGCCATATGATATCTTTAAGTTAAACATAGAATTAATGACTGAAACAATTCTTTGGATAATTGAGATGTGATTTATTTTTTTAATAAATTGCAACTGTAGTTGTGTATGCCAGTTATATCCAAGCTTGGCCTCAAGAAAACGCGTACACCAAATAAAAAAAAAATGTGTGGTATTTATATGCAAAAACGGACTTTGGTGTACATATGATATGAATGTGTTTGGTGTGCATATAATACACAGTTTTCATGTGCATATGATATGAAATTTGTTTGGCGTTCATATGATACGCATTTAACCCACAAATCCTACTCTAGTCCACTTTTACGTATCAATACGATGTTTTTGTTGTTATTTGGCGTACTCTTTATATACACTTTCATGAGATGGAGTTGTATATCCTCTGTATTAGTAGTAGTAGTAGTATACTTTTTTGTGCTCAAAAGGAAAATTGTTGTGGACTACATGTTGCTACAGAAATACAGTAAAAAACGCAATAGTTCGGTTTAGGGGTAGGGGTTGGGTTTCATCCTTAGAAATGTCTAAATAGTGCAATGAAATGTGAATAAAGTGGATTGGCTGATTTTTACTGAGTATCCAACCACAACATATATGTCAGATCTAACACTGTATGACTAAATTAATTTCCAATTTATAATTTATGACACTGTTCCTTCCAGTTGGAATAACCTGTACATTTCAATCCGAGCAATCCGAGTCCTTAGACAAATTCAAGAAATGCTAAAAAAAACCCACATATCTTCCATTTTTTTGATCCTTTAAGTCTAGCTCTTTCTATTCTAATTCTGTAATGAATCACCAGAGACTTTCGGATCCATTTGTAGCTTTAATCAAAGTCAGGGACAGTGAGTCAATAAACAATCCAAAACAAAACACGGGAAAAACAATCAGAAATAAACGCTCAGTAGTGACACCAGGGCCAATCAAGACTTTGCGTCTTTCATTCTAAAAGTCAGCATTTATAAAGGGCAGATAATGTTTTGGACCTGGGAGCGAATCAGCCAAGGTACATGGGTGAAAAGAGTCCAGGTAGGAACGCTAATACGCTGGTGATGGTTCCGCTGCTAATGTCCGGAGAGAGCCACAGAGGCGCGGCTTGTGACAGAGCCCCTCCCCTGCGAGTGGCTCCTGAGGCGAGCATCCTGACAACACCGAGGTCTTTCACATGGTCTGGGAGCTGGTTTGTCCAGATGATTACACTGAAAGGTCTCCTTAAGAGATGGGTTGAGGACGTCATGGAAGTTGACCTCTCCTCAGGTCCGTAACCATCCCAGTCAATGAGGTACTGGAGTATTCTGCCTCAGTGTCTGGAGTCTAGGATCTCACGGACCTGGTAGATCTCCTCTCTGTCCAATAGCAGGGGAGGGACGTCGGGTGCCGCGAACTAGTCCTGGTCCCTCTCTCCATCGGATTCAGCAGCGGGCTTAAGCAGGCAAACATGGAAAGTGGGTGAGATTCTGTATTCAGCAGATCATTCTAAACGGTATGAAAGTGGGGTTATTTGTCTGATGATTTTGAATGGACCCACGTACCTTGGATTAAATTTTTTGCAGGGTAGGTGCAATCAGAGATCCTGAGAGGAAAGCCAGACCCACTGTCCGGGCTCATACTGGGGGCTGGCACGATTCGGAGACGATTGGCCTGTTCGGTCACTCGTCTAATAGCTCCTTGCAAGTGGATATGGGTGGCATCCTAGGTTTGTTCACATCGCTGTAACCTGTGGTCTATGGAGGGTAGATCAGAGGGTTCATCTGACCAGGGAAATAGGGGTGGCTGATATCCCTGAACGCATTGAAAAGGTGTCATTTTGGAGCCTGGTTTCCTCAATGAATTCTGGGCGTATTCTGCCCAGAGTAAGAATTGGCTCCAGTCGTTCTGATTGTTAGGACAGTATGTACGGAGGAAGCGAATCAGTTCTTGGTTGAGTCGTTCTGCTTGACCGTTGGATTCAGGGTGGTTTACGGAAGTGAGACTCACATTGATGTTTAACTGTGAACAAAAGGCTCTCCACACTCTGGAAGTGAATTGGGGTCCCCTATCGGAAACGATATCCGCTGGGAGGCCAAAATATTGGAAAACTTGTTCCATCATCACCTGGGCAATCTCCCAGGCAGTGGGCAGCTTGGGTAAAGGAATCAGGCGACAACCTTTGAGAACTGGTCCACTATAGTGAGGATTGTGGTGTGATGATTGGATGGTGGCAGACAGGCAGGACGTTGTGTTGAGGACTTGGTCATATTACACACGGTACAGGCTTTGGCAAAGGTTGAAACGTCCCGAGCAAGGGTTGCCCACCAGAACCGGTTAGTGGTGAGCTCTGTGGTAGTGAGGATCCCTGGATGGCCAGCACTAGGATTATCATGAATGAGGTGAAGAAGACGGATGCGTAGTGCCTCAGGTACGTAGGTTCTGTTGGGTGGACATTCTGGTGGAGAAGGATCAGTGGATTGTGCGTCAGAAATTTCCCTCATGATATCCTATTGTACCGGTGCAAGGATGAGTGAGGGAGAGATGATGGTTTCAGGTTGGCTGATTTGAGTGGGTTGATCAAATTGACATGAGAGAGCGTCCCGCCTTCCCATTCTTGTAACCGGGTTGGTAGGTGATCTTGAAATCAAACCTTGAAAAGAATAATGACCACCGTGCCTGTCTGGAGTTCAATCACTTGGCCATACGCAGATATTCTAAATTACAATGGTCAGTGAGGACGAGAAATGGTTTGTTGGCTCCCTCTAGCCAATAGATGACATGAAACTCGATCCGTTCGGATGAGTGAGTGAGTAGTGTGACTGGTTGGGTCATGGTGGTGATCCTTCCGGACCCTAATGGTCTGCTGTCGAGGGCTGCCACAGCCACCATGGGAGTACATGCAACAAGAGGGAGATTATGTTTTAGAGCAAAGTTTCAGTCGATAAAGTTCCCTGCAGCTCCAGAGTCAAGGAAAGCCCTGGTGTTATGATCTGGCTTAATAATACAAACAACAATTTCCATGGCTGAAGTAAGGGAAGTGGAACTCACCCGGTAGGTTCTGGAGCGAGGAGGTTGAGTGGGACAGTTGGCCCGGATATGTCCAGGTAATCCACAGTAGAGGCATAGATTATTCTCCAGTCTCCTTTCACATTCCTCAGGGGTGATATGAGTAGCTCCAATCTGCATAGGCTCCACGGAGGAGGTGTTAGGCATGTTTAAGGCCAGAGACGGCGTATGGCGCCCTCTTCTGGAAGGAAGGAGATGGTCGGTGCGGATAGCCAGATCCATAAACTGCTCCAGTGTCTTGTCCTCATCTTGGCAAGCGAGCTCAGTTTGTTGTTCCTCGCAAAGGCATCGACGATACATAACTTTAAGTGGGTCGCTGTCCCATCCAGTTTGCGCTGCCAAAGTTGGGAAGGTCATGATATAGCAGCGGCTGAGGTGATGCCCTGTTTCAGTATCACTTGCCTGGTGCTCCGTTGTACTTCTCTGGCACAAGAAGTGCGAGAAGTGCTGGGTTGAGCAGTGCTGGAGTGCTGGAGTGCTGGAGCACATTAAATATGCTCTTTTGTTGGTTTTTATTGTTTATATTGTCCTCATTTTTAAGTCTTGAAATGTACATGACTAAATGTAAATGACGATAATATTCTTGTTCCTTTCACACCTGCAAATGGTTTCTTTGGAGGGGGAGGCAAACAAACTCGGGTTCAGGCCAGCCAAGCTAACCAAGTGTGAAAGCACCCTTATTAAAAGCAATGGAGTATCTGGTATGTTGAAAAATGACACTAAAGGGTTACCATCTGTGTTACAAAGTCATGAGTCATGACCAAGGCAGAACCTGATTTTGCTGAGGTTGTTCATAGGTCAACTTCTTTGTTGACCCTGGAACAACATTGTGATTAATCAATCAGATTTAAGACTTTTTTTTTAATCAGAAGAAAGAAAAAATCAGTTTATTAAGATACCAGTTTAATTTGGGTTTCTAACAGACTGGGATAAACAGTGAAGAATGAAGAAGCTCCAAGGTTAGAAAACAGGCTGAGCTGAGAAGGTTTAATGTTTGAGTCTCAGGTGAGCTGAGAAGCTCCAATGTTCAAAGTTTGAGTCGCAGCTGAGCTGAGAAGCTCCAAGATTCGAGTACCAGCTGAATTGAGATGCTCCAAGGACTGAGTCCCAGCTGAGCTGAGAAGCTCCAAGGTTCAAGGATTGAGACCTTGCCTAGCTGAGAAGCGTCAAGTTCAAGTTCCCAGTTCAGTTTTCTCCACAATATACAGACATTCACGTCAGATGAAATGGAGACACTAAATTGCTTGTAGGTGTGAGTACACGTGTCTGAGTTTCCCTGTAATGGACTTGCCACCTGTCAGGGTGTTTCCCTGCTTTCCATGCGACCTAACATAACAGACAAGAGGTTTGGGGGACAAATCAAATGAGAACTAATCTAAGGAAATTAATTACTTTCTTTGTCTTTTGTTCAACAATCTCTGTCACTCATTCGGAAATGCATTTTGCTGTACTACTTAGTAACTTGTGTCAGTGAAAATAACGTTTAAACATTTTAAAGAAAAAAAACAGCTGGATTTGTGAAGACATTAGACAGTTTGATTCAGATAATGATTTAACTTATCCAGAGTTTGTCCATAGGCTACAAAGCCACCGATTAGAATACAAAGCAACACTGATGAAGCAAGTTACTGATGAGTGATACAAGGAAATTAGTCAAGAAAATTAATTTTACACTATGTGATTGATTGTATGAAAGAGATTCATCAAACAGTGATAAAACTGGGGAAGTACAGCATTGTGCAATGCTAAAACATGACTTAAGACGTGCAATGCGTGTGCTGGATTAGTAAGAACTTTGCTTTTAGACTACGTGCACTTCCACATGGACTTTCTGTTTGAGGTGTAGCCATGCTATGATCTCCCTGTGTTATTTCGTCTTTTACCGGTCCTCTGTGATTGAGAATGGGTACTATCACATCAAAATAATCCATTTAATGGCAAACACATGGCTTTGCAGAAAATGTAGGCATAAAATAAAAGACCAGGGACAATAATGTTTGCTGAGGTAATTAGACGTGATTAGCTTTATTTAAAATAGACACGGTTTGAAAGCTAAGTCATTTTGTTTGACTCATTAAGCGCAAATATACAAAGAGCACAAAGTGAATTAATTACATGCATAATGTCATTTTGAAGTCTCCTGAAATTAAAAAAGCTTTCGTCACACGACAAGAACTTATAGCACTTCTTTGTTCTACAACCCATTGAGTTGCTTGCCGAGAGGGCAAAAGTTGCCTTCTAATTAACCTAAATTTGACCATGTACTAAGTCAGCGTTATTTTGTTTCATTCTGTGGCAACAGAACACAGATCAAATGATTTTTTTTTTTTTTTTAAGGGTTACAGCATTGTGTTGTTAACTTAGCAATACATTAACATCAAACTGTACTAAAATGAGCTAATCATAATGGGGTTTTTTCTATGTTAATCCTTGTTAAGTATTTCATTATTGTATTAAGTTGCGATGCTGCTTTATGCATTTCAGGCCAACTCTGTTTACTTAGGGAGGAAAGATTAACTTTATGGAAGTAATGGACATGTCTAATCAAAGATCTTGTCTTATTTTTTGACAAAAGCAAAACACCTGAAGGCAAATCCCTGACTATGTTGGGTAGACATTGTTTAAGGATATAATTATCACGTTACAAAAACATAATATTTTTGCAGACTACCTGGAATTTTCTGCATGGAAATTCATTGGAAATTCTCACGATGTAGACGATTTATGCAACATAACACGGCAACATAATGTAATTCACTATCATTTCCTTGAAAGTGAATGGGCTGTGTAATTGCACGCTACATGATGTCAAAATGATAAGTCTTTGTCATAATGTCATATATGCAATGTGACCTTTTTCTGCTGCAAGATGATATCAGGTGACATATTTGGAAGTGAACCTTGCACCATGATTTTAAATTTATCATTAGGGGGCTGCCAAGACAAGCATCGCTATTGCTCATAGTTAATTATTAAACTTTGTGTAGTATTTTCTGATCTGGACTGGAAGTCGGTCAACTTTTACACATTACATAAATTTTTGCAGATGCATAAATTAAGGGAATTTAAGAAATAATCAATTATTTTTTTAAAAATTATGTTTTTATTAAAAAAACAAAAAACTAAATTTAATAGTGTCTGATTTTCAGAAATTCCAGTTTACCATGGCTACTACAAATTAATACAATTTATTATTAATAATACAATAATTTTTAATTGTTTGAAATAAATTATTATTATTATTATTTTGTTATTATTTAATTAATCAACAATATTATTTATAATGTTAATAATACTACTACATTATTTAAAAATTAATAAAAACTATTTAGAGCTATTAATAATATATTACCAATCATGATGTTTGGTGCTCAATATTTTTACTGAAAATATATCTAAATATATAACAAAAAACAATAATAATAATAATAATGAAAAAAAATTGTTATATATATAATATTGTTATTATTGTTGTTTAGTATTTTAGTTTTTGTTATTATTGATAATTTTTGTTGTTATTTAACATATAGTGTTCAGACTCTGAGTTGTGTATTTCTACTTTTTTGATCCCCATGTGTCTGTCACGCCCATATTTGGTTGCTCCTGTCCTAGTTTCGTTGAGTGTGTTAATTAGAGTCCAGCCCTGTACCCCATGTATAACATCAATATAAATGAGTAAATAAATAAATAATGAATGAGTTAATAAATAAATGATTTTTTTGTTCATCTTTTATTCAGGGTTTTAATAATTTCTTTATAATTTATTACTACTACTAATAGCCACAAGAAGAAAAATTATAACATTTTAGTGATTTCTTCAGTTTAATCTGTAAATTGACTGTATCACATGGCTCTCAGCTTCAGATGTGTGGGTGGACAGCTTCATTCAAACCAATCAGCCGTGTTATTGTCTGGCGTCATTGTTCTTTCCAGCTGTTGTCTCATTGAGGACAGAGTGATTAGCATCCTCCCAGCTCGCCTTTCAGTTATCAGACATGCCAGCACACCGCAGGAGTCACGAGAGCAAACAATGGCAGCTCCTGCCATTCACTTCACACATGCTTTGATTCTGAGGTGAGTGAAGGGGACTGAAAGAGCTTGTTATCACACTGACCACATATGCTGCTCTGCTACGTCACTGGTGTCTCTGGCAGAGATTAATGTCCGCTTTTCAATCAATGGACAATCTGGACCAGTGCATTCACTCGGCCCACACTCTCCAATATGAAACTTGATTTTCATTACATGGCAGTTAGTTAAATGAATCATCACAAATAGGCACAAATGCAGATCATTCCAATACATTATTGGGGACACAAAAGTGAATAGATATCACATGCAGTAAGTGGTAATAAACAAGTGTATAGTTTTAATGTGTAACTTCCTTATAACTTAACATAGGCCTATCATAATAACATAAGCATAGTTTGTCAGTCTGAGTCTGTCCAAGGTATGACATTATTTACTTTAGACACTTTTTATAGTATGCCAATGTTGACCTTGTTTCCTTGTTCATTGTGACACAGTATTGTCAGAGCAGTTTTAAAATCAAACAGTATATAAACAGTAACTAATATTAAAACAAAAAATATTATAAATATTAGTTTGGTGCTATAAAATGATTAATTGCATACAAAATAAAAGCTTTTGTTTGCATAATGTGTGTCTATATTTTGTCTATATGTACACATAAATACACATACACTCACATATATATAACTGAAATTATATTTACATACATTTACATGTAATTCCATATAATTTATATTTTTATATAAAAATATATTTAATATATAAACACACTTTTTTTTTTTCTAAAATATATATATATACAGTACATGCATATATTATGTAAACATATTTTATTTAGGATTAAATTCATGATTAATTGTTTGACAGCAATAAAATTAATACAAAGAAAAATAAAAATATACTTAAATCACAAAATTTGAAATTAAATGTATTAAATAATCTTAATATAACATTATATCACATAAACAATATAAACAACTCAGATTTTATATCTTGGTTGTAAATATTATTATTTGAATATAGGTATAAATATAAAGCTGTTATTATTTATGTTCTGATGTAGTATGGTTTAAAAACCTGTTATATATATTAATTATTTTTAATGGTGTTTGAAATCTGTGTAAAATCTTTGTTGATGTTGTTACTTCATGTTTATATTATGAGTTTGAAGGTTCCTTAAAGTGGAAAATTGATCTTCGTTCATTGAGGAAAGTTATATGGTTTTTCTATGGCATTGCTGCGAAACAAGAGCCCTTTAAAAACTCTTCGACTGCATATAAAAACTCATATAAATAACTCTTAAAAAGTCAATGAAATAAATCATATTCTAGGATAATTCCAGAAAAGAGGCCACATCGCGCTTCCCCAGAGCTTTCAATCATTTAACTTGAAAAATTATCTTCTATAAGATGCAATATATGGGATTTATATGGGTGGATGGCCATTATTCATGTCCTCTTTTACTAGATTGGTGTCCCTCCAAAGGTTAATTGCCTCTGCTAATTGTTACCCCTTAACTAATGTCATCCTGCCTGTAGAATGAGTCACGCTCAGACTTAAATGGCCTCTACCATTTGACGTACAGTGCTGGTATTTAGAAGTGCTACCGAACCTAAACTTCAGCTTTAGTTGGGACAAAACAAACCTGGGAGTAACCGTAATAACGAATGACAAATTCGGATGAGCAAGACGGATGTGGGGCCTTTCAACGGGAAGCGTTTTCCACACAATCAAGGGCAAACAAAACGAACAAATGGGTGTGATAAGCTAACGCCCAATGTTACCTTCAGCTCAAAGACATCTCTGTGTTTGAGATAAGAGACATGAAAGCGAGGACTACGCTTCCTCTCCCTTCCTCTCGGCTCTATCCATGCAGAACCAGCCCAGCCCACTGGGGGCAGCGTCACGCTCCTGTGACAAGAAACGGCACTGGTCTCCACATGCATGAGGTGAAATGTTTCCTTATGAAGTCTCTCAAGCTCAGCCACAGACCATTATGTATGCCAGATTAAGCTGAGATCAGTTTCGGGGTGGGAGGATGTTATGATTTTACCTTTGCCCGACAGATGTCAGGAAAGACATTTGCGGCGCTCTCATGCACGTTCGTTCATTTCTTCTGAATGGGATTCTGTCTGGGATTAGTGGGCTAAACCCAGAGGTCCTTGGATCCTTAATGTCTCTTGAGTAATGTAGTCATGTGGATGCGGTGAAGTCAGATTTCATCAGTGAGTGGTGCTTGACTCTCTCACCTCAGACAGAGGTAAAGACATGCAGGAATCCAGATGCTAAGAAATATTTCGCTGCTAATTTTAGCCCGGTTTTAATTTGAGATATACCCAGGCAAAGGCAAATAATGTGCATTTACCCTTATTTGACACTTTTAAAATGTTTTTCCTAACTTAAAAGATAAGGCAACCTATTATGACACGATCTCAGGGGGAAAAAATAGAACCTAATTCATATGAACTTGTATCGCATGCATTGGATCGTCTGAGATGCGATGACGATTAAAAAATGGTCAGCTAATTCATGAAAACTTATATGTATGTTCTCAACCTACTATCTGTAAAAAAAAAAGGTGAGTCACATGAATTTGTACAAACAGCAGAGCTACGATAAAAAAATTCTTATGCATTTTTTTGCATTTAGCTTATGACCTCCTGACTGTAAAAAAAAAGCTGGTGGCTAATATGTATGATATCACTCATAAGTTGTTGTTTTTTTTGTCCGTACAAATTCGTACAAGGGGTCTCATTCATGGAAGTTGTGTAACCCCTGCTCACCTCGAGAGGGAAATCATGCATTTATATTTTCTTGCCTGGACTACTGTAATTCAACCTATATAAGTCTGGTCATTCCTATATGAACCGTTTGCAATTAGTCCAAAATCGTGACTGTTAACATAGCTGCTAGATGTTTAAAGTGTTAGTTCACCCAAAAATGTTTATTCTATCCTTAATTACTCACCCTCATATCGTTCCAAACCCAAATGTTCCAAACGTTCTTTGATTATCTTCGGAACACAAAGTAATGTATTTTTGATGATATCAGAGAGCCATCTGTCCCTCCATAGACAGCAATACAACTGAAATGATCCCAGATCCAGAAACATAGTAAAAACAACAGTTCATGTGACATCAGTGGATCAACTTGTGACACTACGAAAAAACTTTTTTTTTCTTTATGTAAGAAACAAAAATAACATAATTTGCTCTACCATTCTTCTTCCCTGACTTATGTCTGAAGCAGCTAATTAAGGTCTTATTAGGTATACTTGAAACTTCCACACAGGTGTGCTGAGGCAAGTTAGAGCTAAACTTTGCAGGACACCGACCATCCAGGATCAAGTTTGATGACCCCTGCTCCTCCCAGTCCGTTATTTCCTATCTACCAGCTGGTATGCTCTCTTTTCAGTTTTCTGGCTCCACCTCAGGTCTCCTATCTGAAAGGTAAACACTTGGCTTCACCACAATTAATTCGGATGTACAAAGAGAATATGTGTGGGTTTTCCACGTACGCAGTGTTTCATACATCTGAATCATTTTGTGCATGCGCAAATTTTCAGGTTTGTCCGTATGCAATGTTTTAGTATTAATTCTACACAAGTCTTTGTACATGAGGCCCCAGGCCCTTGACTCTACCTCAATCTTTCAGCTCTGTGCTTCCTCAGCTCCTCAGCAGTCCATCATCATTAAGGCTCCACTGGCCTTTCTTATCCCTCCAGCTACACCAGGATCCTCCTTCTGGCATGGTCCTCACTCCCTCCGATGTTGCACCATTCGTAGCCTCGGTCTCTTGAGCCAGTGGACATTACCTTGGACATCCAGGTCTGTAAATGTACCCTAGGCTGTCATCTCTGCAGCTTCATAAAGGATTCTGCTAGGCACGACTCCACCTTTGTTGATGGCCTCTAAAGTTTAGGAACTAGTGGATTAGTGGAGTTCTCCTCTTCCAGCTCCTCCTGTTTAAGGTCCCCCCCACGTTTTCGCCGTCAGTCTCCTTAGCTCCCTTTTTTTCCAGGATGTGCCATGTTGGGTGGGGGTTCTGTCAAGACTGACTACATTCCACTCCACTTTTAGACATGCACTCGAGAACTTCCCTAAGCACATCCCCTAAGGGGAATCCCTGCTGCCATTTTTAAGTGCGTTCCACTTCGTGAAGTGGACGAGGGAAGTTTGTATTGACAGACCTTCTCATTTTTGATGGATTGAGCCTGCTTCACATGCACACTTCAGGCAGTTCCATAGGCCACAATACAACACAATCATGTTTTACATTTAAAAATTAGTGGCATTCGTATGTTTTCTTTCGTACAAATTCCTACAAAATTGCCACATTGTAAAATAGTTATGTTTTCCCTTGAGATCAGATTAATCTACCAACTTTTTTCTTATACTGTTCTCTGAGGTCTACTTACAGTGTTAAAAAGACTTCCAATTTTGAGAAATGGCAGCCACATTTTTATATTTCATTGGCTGTGAAAAAGTTTTTTAGATACTCTTCAAATTAGTGGTAAAACGAAGCGACCAAGTTTGATTTCCCAGTTCAGACAACTTTAAGATTAATAGGTTTTTGTTTGTTTTTTTATTTTTTATTTTATTTATTTATTTATTTATTTATTTTTTTTAACACTTTACAATAACTACATGCTATGAATCATTAGTTAAGCATTAATAAATAGTTAGTTCATCCTTTATAAAGCATTGTTCCAACATTAATAGTCAT
>JAUMHQ010000087.1:12524497-12538939 GCA_032361165.1 Enteromius paludinosus
GATATAAATACTGTTCAGTTTCTCACAACCACCGATCGTTTCGTGTCTTAAGACATCAATGTATCGTCACGAGCCGCGGGGTGTAATCTGGATTTGGAAATGACTACCAGACTGACACGGTTAAAGTAAAAAAATTTATTTGTGTTCTGCTAAGGAAACAAAGTCCCCTACATCTTGGATGCCCTGGGGGTAAGCAAATAAACATCAAATTTTCATTTTTGGGTAAACTATCCCTTTAAATACAAGTCAAAACAAGACAAGGGGGCGGGGAAACTAATGGGTGGCCATAGCGACAGACAAAGTGGGTGAAGAAAACTGTTCAAAATAAAAGTCCTTTAACGGGGAACAGAGAGAAGGACAAACAAAGAACATAGTCCAGGTTGGAGTGCCCTATGGAGGTTTCCGAGAGCAACTCCAGTGAAGCTTGTGACAAATGGATTGAAGTTCAAAACTTTTAATTTTTTAATTCTTACAAATGTGCATCTTTTGTCTACTCAAGATGTTAACTGATAGACTGGATTTGTGTGGATTACTTGTGGATTATTATCATCAGACGTTTGGACTGCTCAGAAGAAGAAAAAAAAATCGGTGAAATAAAGCAATTGAAAATGACAATGACAATATTATTGCACAAGCACGTTTTATTAGCAGGTCCTCCCTAAAAATCAACATGATCAAATGTTGTTGAGGTTCGGCTGGGTTCATGCCAACCTTTCGTTTATAAAGCAAGTTCAACTTCAAGTTTTTCATGCCGCTAAGACTAGGCTGAACAGGTAAATTCTGAAAACATGCTCTAGTTTAATAAGAGCTTATAGAAAAGTTACACACTGAAATATAAACCCGAATAAAACCACATCTGGCAAGAAATCTTATTTTACAGGAACTGGGGTATTAGGATAGCAGTGCCACAGAAGGACATAATTGTGTTATGTCAAAATGAAAATATGAAAGAGGAAATGAATTATTGACATGAAGTATAACTCTAAAAACTGGCCAAGATATATAAGGTATATAGAAAAAATGTTTTGTAGATGTAATTTTTGTTTTTCTTTCTTTCTTTGATATGGCTGGAAATGTGACCTAATGATGTCATACAACTCAAGTCCAAATTATGCTATAAAAAGGGGGTGGGGGGGATGATATGTATATATTTTTCAACTTTTTTTTAAGTCATCTAGCATCTGAGTGACAAACGGGGACCTAAAATGTGTGTTTTCGGGGACCTGAAAACACACATTTTAAAAAAGGAAAGCATGTTTATGTAATAAGAAAATTCAAATGATCATCTCTGATTCATGTCAAAGTGGACATTTGTTGGCATGGCAAGTTTTTTTGTCCCATGTCTCAAAGGCTATTATGAGTGCTGATCTGGCATTCAGAATAAACCACTTACAACACTGTAACATTATTTTAACATCTCCTATTGAGTCAGACAGTTTATTTGGAAAGGTTTGATAGAAGATTAAAGCTTCCTTTGAGCACCTGTTCTCTGAAGAACATCCCCAGTGAGAGCTGTGAAACCTGAGGAGATCTTGGCCTTTGTTTTTCTTTGTTTGTAATGTCCTTGCTTATTACTTCTTTCCAGTGAAATTCCCACACAGTGTTAGTGGATACATCCATTTACTGACAGTTTGTTTACGCATCCCTCCATTGCTTTGCTTCATTGTTCCCTTAGAACTTGAGACAAGCGTTCCCGGTTTTTTTTTTTTACGTCAGTTTGCTTTGGAGCTATATCTGATCTTGCGGGAATGGCTAAGAGTGCTGAATATCAATACTTGGCTTACTGGTCGGCTGTGGTCTTGATACACGTCTGCCATTGTGCTGTGACAGCTTGTCATGTTGCCTTCAAAACGGCCACCTAGAGCTATCCACCTGCAGCTTGGAGAGACAGATTGGCGTGTACTTGGTCTGACCTCAATTAAAACCATTGGCTGTGTCACGTAGACTGCAGACTTTGATCAGGGATCTTGTCAGAATGAGGCTAGTCTAATCAGGTTTTTTTTTTTTTCAAGCTCTTTGAGCTACAACCACCTCCTTAAAAATGTGATTAGAAGATATTTAGTGAAAGCAAGCAATTAAAAAATACAGAACTAAATATAGGCCAATTAAACACAATTTAGGTGTAACAAAACAAGATTTGAGGCAAAGATAATCACCATTTTTAATTCCGTTAAAAGTAATGCATTGCGATATTGTGTTACTGTCACGCCCCTATCTATGTTGTCTTATGTCCCTAATTAGTTTTGGTTTCGTTTTTGTATTTCCCGTATCTCCGTGTTTGGTCTTGTTCCTGTTCTCGTTTAGTTGATTAGTTTACCTGCCCCACCTGTGTTCCTCACCTGTCCTAAGTTATCCCCAGTGTTTATAAGCCCGTTGTGTTTTTTGTCTTGTGCTGTCGATCGTTAAGGTCATGTTATGTGTAGTTAATTTTGATTATCTGCCATTTCCTTTATTAAAAGTTTTCATCTGTTGCTCTCGTCTTCGCCTGAGTGCTTCCTACATAAGCATGACAGTTACTCACTAAAAAAGTAACAATTGCATTACTTTGTATAGAAATTAACACATTACAATATTGCGTTACTCCAGAAATAATGAGTAATTGCATTACTTAGTTACTTTAATATTGCATTACTCTATAGAAATTAAGTAAATATTGTGTTACTCCATGAAAAAAAAAACACTAATTGTATAACTTAATTACTTTTATAGAAAGTAATGCATTTCAATATTGTGTTAATTCCTAAAAATGTAACTAATTGTATTTGTTACTTTTTATTGAAAAACGTATTCATTACAATATTGCATTACTCCCTAAATAGTAATAAACTGCATTAAGTAAACAACACAATGTAACTCCAAGTCAATCACACTTCTTTGAAATCAAACTGCTCACTTAGGAAGCAACACCGATTGACAATTAATTTCACATGCTGTTGTGTAAATGGAAAAGACAACAGGTGGAAATTTTAGGCAATTAGCAAGACGCCCCCAATAAAGGAGTGCTTCTGCAGATGGTGACCACAGACCATTTCTCAGTTCCTATGCTTTCAGGCTGATGTTTTGGTCACTTTTGAATGCTGAATGGTTCTTTCACTCTAGTGGTAGCATGAGACGGAGTCTACAACCCACACAAGTGGCTCAGGTAGTGCAGGTCATCCAGGATGGCACATCAATGCAAGCTGTGGCAAGAATGTTTCCTGTGTCTGTCAGCGTAGTGTCCAGAGCATGGAGGCGCTACCAGGAGAAAGACCAGTACATCAGGAGCCGTGGAGGAGGCGTAGGAGGTCAACAAAACAGCAGCAGGACCACTACCTCCACCTTTGTGCAAGGACAAACAGTAGGAGCACTGCCAGAGCCCTGCAAAATGACCTCCAGCAGGCCAAACATATGCATGTGTCTGCTCAAACGGTCAGAAACATACTCCATGAGGGTGGTATGAGGGCCCAATGTCTACAGGTGGGGGTTGTGCTTACAGCCCAACCCCGTGCAGGAAGTTTGGCATTTGCCAGAGAACTCCAAGATTGCAAATTCTCCACTGACGCCCTTTGCTCTACGCACTGAGCATATGTGACCGACGTGACAGAGTCTGGAGATGCTGTGGAGAACCTTCTGCTGCCTGCAACATCCTCCAGCATGACTGATTTGTCAGTGGATCAGTAATGGTGTAAGGTGGCATTTCTTTTGAGGGACGCAATGTGCTAGCCAGAGGTAGCCTGACTGCCATTAGGTACCTCAGACCCCTTGTAAGACCATATGCCGGTTTGGTTGGCCTTGGGTTCATCATAATGCAAGACAATGCTAGACCTCATGTGGCTGGAGTGTGTCAGCAGTTCCTGCAAGACGAAGGCATTGATGTTATGTAATGGCCCACCCGTTCCCCAGACCTGAATCCAATTGAGCACATTTGGGACATAATGTCTCGCTCCATCCACCAACGCCACGTTGCACTACAGACTGTTCATTCATTCAGATCTAGAATGTGTTATTTTAGAGTTCCCTTTATTTTATTTTTTTAGCTGTGTACAGTATATAATTGCGATATGATAATCTTTTATGAATAAATCTCTAACTGAAATGACTGTGTTGTTGTAAAGTCATTAACTGAATAAAGAATGTGCAATGCATGTAAGTAAGTTAAAAACATAAAAGAGCAAAAACTCTAATGCAGCAGTTAAGAGCTTCCCAAGACAATAATAAAACATTAGATGTGAGAGAGCTATTGAATGAATGGCTTTGCGTACACAGACAATTTATCCCCAATAAAGCTGATCCTGCTTTAGTGCCGCCCATGGGTTTTGTTCTTTGTAATACTGACACACATCTCAACACTATCCTGTCTGGACGTATCAATGTGGATGTATAAGTGTGAATAGATTGTGGATTATGTCAATGGGTTGTGCCACAACCATTAATTTAAAACATTTAGATGGCACGAAATATTACAAAATAATTATGTAAAAACACGTCTCCTGTTTATCCGTTGCAACTTGTATAATTGGAGCCTTGATCCTTTACGAAGTGTATGACAAACACTGTCTCTGTTCCAAACTCTGTTGAGCTCCCTAAGTAGACAGCAATTTTAGAGAAGGCTATTCCTAAAAATAAAAAGCATAATCATGATGTTTACTAAAATACTTTCTTTTGAGAAATATAATGGCAGCCTAAAATGTATTCTTAATGGAGAAAGCAATCCCAGAATGCATTGCACAAATCCATTCAACATGGTGAGCAAAGTAAGGACAATGTTTAGAAATATAAATAAAGTTATGATTTTGCTACTAGCTTAATCTACTGAAGGACTTCTTTTGTGTATTTTAATGTTCAAGAGTATTGTGTTGTTAGCTTAGCAACATGCTAACCTATTAAAACCATACTGAGTTGCAGCAAGGTATTGGAAGGGCCACCATTTTAGATATCTTGTAAACTTTTTTATGGCGTTGAATGGTCTTTTTATAATTTTGGCCCGTTTAGACATTGTTGCAATAAGTAATTACATAAGACGCAAAGCACCGTATTGGAAGTATTGGCATCAAAAGTGCTTAAATGTTCCAGTTCAGCACTTCCCGTACTGCTTTATAATGTTGACTTCAAAGCACTCTGAATGGGGGGAAGGAAATGAAAAGATTTTACAGTCAGACGCCACATATCGTGTTGCATGAGAGAGTTATGACCTTTTGGCAGTGCTTTTCTTATTGGTTTTGTCTTATCTCTTTGATTGGCAGCTACTAGCTTACTGCAGGCCCTGATTTGGCCACATGTGGATCACTAGTCCTTTACCTCACAAATGGGGAAACTTGGATGTTGTGTTCCATTCAGAAGAGATTGTGGGCCATTCACACTTCATGAACTTTACACTTCTCTAAACCCAAAGATTGTTGCATAATGTCTTGCATATATATAGCAAATCTAGCAGGCTATTAGATCAATCAACATTCCTTTTACCAAATGTTTACACAAAGGGAATTTTTATTCCTCTTCACAGCTTAGGACACTTGGTGGATTTCTAAAATAACATTCAAGAATAGCTTACCTTAACTTTCTCTCAGACGTTTATGTTTAAAATCCCTTCTTGGATGAAAAATACTTGTGCTCATTGGCTTGAAATGCACGGATTAAAGATATGCAAACCTGTGTAACCCAAGCATTGTCTTTCCTGGGAATGGCTTACTGTGATTTCGTCAACTCTTTGTTAATATTATCTTAACAGCACTAAATCCCAATAATTGTAAAAATCACCAGGCCACAAATTTTTACAGGTGTAACAGGAAGGCACTAATGACAATGACAATGACAATGACAATTTATTTATATAGCACAATTAAGTTCAACTTCAGTCGACCAATGTGCTTTCCAAAACACCAAAAACAGAAAAACAAACAACTGACAACCAAACAATACAATAAATTATACAAATATGCCGTCACCCAAATGCTTTCGAGAAAAGGAAAGTCTTTAACCTTGATTTGAAAATATTAACTGAAGTAACTTGTCTGATGGACAATGGTAAGGCATTCCAGAGCCTTGGGCCAACCTTGCAAAATGCACGATCACTAAGTAAATGCTTTAGGTGTACCAGAAGGTACAATTTGACAGCATTTGTAATTTGTGTATATATTTTTACAAATATACTGTATAGATTGCCCTCCATATATTTCAGTTCAACAAAAGACATTCCCATTGCAAGAAATATATAAAATGTATATTCCTGCCCCATAATGTATTATATTTTGCCACAAAAAATTAATAAAATATTTTGACTTTTAAAAGATGTACCACAGGGGTCGGTCCGTGGACCACTTTTATTTATTGTAGATATTAATGATCTTGGGAAAATATCACACATTCATTTACAGATATCTTAGACTTCTGATTTGCAGTCTTAGAGTTTAAAACATTGTTGAGATCCCTACAGAAAAAGTTTTCCTCAAATCTTACAGTATTAAGTTTACCCAAAATTGAAGTGGGCATAATTTGTTCACCTTTACATTCTTCCAAAATTGTTTGAATTATTTTCTTCGACAGAACAAAAAAAGGATTTTGAGAAACTTCTTGGTAGTATTTTGTAGCCAAAAGTTAATTGGTTCCCATTTTTTAGAATAGTGATGGGCTGTTAATTTTCAATTTATTCATTGCATCTTGAGAGAAAAAAAAAATATAATTTATGTTCTTTGTAAAATATCTATTACTATTTTGTAATGACTAATATTGCATGCAGGCAAACAGAAAATAAATCTACAGTATATGTTTAAATATTAAATACTTTTTAATATTATAAGTATTTTTCTTAATTATAAGAACAGATCAAGTGTACAGTATAACGACACAGTGTTGCTCTCCTTCATAATGGGGATAATTAATCCATCATAGACTGTCCTATTAAACTCTTTCAGTCACACTGATGTTTCCCGCTTGTAAGCAAGGCTTAATATGACCTCAATGAAATGCTTACACGTAAGCTAGCGGCTTCAGAGACTTGCAAATCACAGCTAGGCTGATTTGTCTTTGATGTCTCATTAAGACTGCATGAAACCTGCTCGAAACAGGCAGCAAAGGGAGAGAAAAATAACATTAGCCTTTAGCAGTGGGGAAAAAGTACAACATTGTGCAGACCCTAAGCGTGCAGAGGCTCTCCACTTTCCACCGGACCACCTAAAAAGTTGCATCAATAAACGCAGCATGTTCAGAGGGGGAAAAACCCTCACAGGTTTTCTCAAACAGCACACACCCAAGTCTAACTCCCACAACATGACTATCAAGCTTGGCTTTCTAACACAAACACAACCTTATTCGAAGACCTTTATCGCTATGATGTAAGTACTTGTATTCTGAGTCACTGAACTCGTATGCCTTTTATACATGAATGAATCCCCCCACAGGCGGTTAAATCGTATAATATTTAGCGCGATAGTTGTGAGCCTGATAGCGTCAACCTCATTGCTGTAGTTCTTTTCTTAGAACAGAAGAGGTCTGTGTTTACACTGGGCAGATGGCTAATCTAGCCGAGCTCTGCGCTCTCACAATGAGCCCTCCAAAACTAACATTATGAAATGAACGGCGCAAATTACTACCAAAATAGTGAACTACTTCAAAATAAACCCAGCTGATTTCAACTTTCATTGAAATATTAGCCCATTTTTCCACCTTTTCTGCTCTTTACTACATGAGGAATAAGTTGTAAACATTTGGAAAGGCCTGTGTTTTTCTTGTCAAGAAATGTCCGGGTTAACATTTCCTTTCCTCTTAAGATCAAAGACCGTGGCGCAGTGAATGCTGAGTGCTCATTGGCTTGAAATACACAGATTAAAGGTATGCAAACCTGGGTAACCCAAGCATTGTCTTTCCTGAAAGCGACTTACTCTGATTTTGGCAACTCTTTGTAGTTAATTTTATCTTAACAACACTAAATCCCAAAAATTGTGCGTCTACAAATCACCAGGCCACAAATTTATACAGGTGTGGATAGGGAGGCACTAACTAAATGTTTCAGGTGTAACAGTTAAAATGAGAGCATTTGACAAAAAATGTATTCCTAAATGTAATAAAAATATATTCATGTTTTCTCACAACATATCTATAGACATTTTTTAATAAAAAAATAAAATAAAATAAAATGAGGGAGATTTTTTTGAAAGGTGTACCACAGGGGTCGGTCCTTGGACCACTTTTATTGATTTTATATATTACTAATCTTTGGATAATATCCCACATTTAATTTTTTTATTGATATGTCAACAACATGATGATATCAATTCAGTCTCCTAAAAAAATTAGGTAAAATAATTGAAATGATCAGCATTATTCCCCAAAAAATCTTAAAAGTTCTGCTTTACCCCGCACAATAATTTAGTAATTCAATAATTCACTCTGAACACTTGTCTTTTGTAGAAATATGCTCTGACATTTTTTGCCTCTCCAACTTTTTAAAAATGATTTTGACTTCTATTTTTAAAGGCACCTCATTAATGTTAGATTGAAACCAAATTCTGCCATCAAACCAAGAAAATGACGAATGAAACACGGATTTAGAGGGAGCAATGTTATATAGCTGTCTGCCTGTTTTCGCTAATGAGCTTTGCCTGTTTCCTTCATGTTGCTCAGTTACAGACTAACACGAGCACCAGCAACATATTCCAGAACTGTGGAATTCACTTTTGTCTTGGTTAGTCTACAAAGCTGACAAAAAGTGCAGTCTTTTGCGGAAAATCTCTTGCGTCAGCTGCGACATCTTCCTATTGCTATTTAATCTGATTGAACATTTGTAATATTAAAACAGTCCTCCCACCACTTGACATAGACCTAATTAATCAAATCCTAGGGCAGCAGAAAGCTCAAAATAGCTCATAAAAATTATCTGAACATCCTAAATAGAACAATGTAAGTCCATTTCCCATGACATTTTTTTAATGCAAATATAGAAAAACTGGATGTAGATGGTGACCATCATGTGGACTGTGACCACAAATTTTGTCTAAATCTAGGTGGCCCTGTCTAAACGGATAAGATCGATGTTGAGTCCTACAGAAAAGATTTGGAGGGAGACTGTGTTGATGTCTCTCTTGGGTCTATCATCACCCTTAATGATGGGAGGTCTCTGGCTCGTCCTGGTAACTTTACAGCAATTGCCCGCTGTATGGCTCCCGCCTCTGTTATGGTTACTGCCGGAATAAAGCAAAGTGGTAAAATCATTACAGCTTTTCTGATGAAGTGCTCACTGTGACCCTATTCAATGACATTCCAGGTGTTCAATTGGGCCTTAAAGAAGCTTCATTTCAGAGTGATTTGGTTTGATGAAGATGTGTAAATGCATCAGCAGGGGGTAAGCGGTTGTCAACACATGGGATACAATGAGAGTTTTTAAAGCTGAAAGGTCAATATAAAAAATATATTATGCTGCATTAATGGTTAAATGTCACAAGCTTGGGCTATATTTCAATCCAAAATCAGATCTCTTTCATAAAAGAAAAAAAATATAAATTGAAAAGCCTTTTAACGCATTTTTATGACATTAATTACATTGAGATTTTTTTTTTCAGAACAATAAAGTCCATCTTTACCCCCAAATTATCATAAATGTAGAATATTGTATTAATACAAATTATATATATATATAACAAAATATGCAAAGAAATTGTCTTAGTTTTAGTTCACATGTTGTAGTAGTACTAATAAAAATAATAAGAGGTTGGATGTCTTTCATGCTGATTTAACTATTCACTTTTATTCACAATTTAACTATTAACTATGTAACTAAAAAATTTTCATTTTATATAAAGTTTTATGTAATACGTACACTGTACAAGTATCAAAATATTAATATCTTTATGTTCAGATTTATAAATCTTATTATAAAATAGGAAAATAATAGATAAAACTGAACAGGTTCCACTTGCACATTAACTAACAATGAAAAAAAATCTTAATTAAAAAAAATACACTAAAATTAAAAGCTTCAAATTTTAGAACGTATCGGTTACGTATGTAACCCTCGTTCCCTAAAGAAGCCCATCTGCCGTCAAAATGATGTATTTAATAGGAAGTCCATGGATATTAGATCAAGACAATGGCAACTCTCATTCTGCATGTGCTAGGGTGGTTTCATCATATGTTAGTCCGGCCTACCTGCAGTCCAGGTCTGTCTCCAGTCGAAAATGTATGACCAGTCATGAAAAGGAGAATCAGACAATGGCAATCACAAACTGCTGAGCTTCTGAAGTCTAGTATCAAGCAAGACTGGACAAAGATTTTGCTTGCAAAACTTTGACAGTATTCTAAATGAAAGTTCATGTGTTAACGCCAATTCACACGGCACAGAGAAACGGCAACAAATTAGTCTGTTGGAGTTTGTTGATCAATGTGTTAACCCTGTTAGCATTGGTTGGAGTTTGTCTTCACCCGACTGAACATGCCTGTTTGTTGGGTCATGGAATGTCTGAGCAATGTGAAAGGGTTTTCTAACAAACAACAACAAACTCTGACATGAACCATAAAGCGTGCTTCACCCACAACCTCTTTTTTTTTATTCGCCATCTTTTTAGTCAAATAATTACTCACAAAGACAAATTTTCATTGTGGTTACAGAATCATCAGTTTCAGACTTACATCATCTACACCTGACGAGAATGGTGTGGTGCAACGTGACAAAATACAACAGAGGTTCTATTGATTACAACCAGTGACGCTGTCTACAAAAGATGCATTATAAAGCAACAACTGACACATCCGGTGTTTCTTTGCTCTCTGTGACTTGAAGTTTGTTCGATTTTTTTATAAAATCCAACAGCCAGCTTGAGCCAACCGTCCCAACATTTTTGAGTGTGCTACAGCCATCGAAATCTGAACTTGTTCATACTCACAAAATAAAATTTTGTTGGTCAGTGAAAACATTGGATTTTTTCTATGCACTTTAGTCAGTTAAATAAAGGTTAAAGAGAACGAATAGATGACTTGAATTTACAGCATTTCATTTTTGGAGTTGGGGTTGTATGTTGAAAATAATGTCACACTATAATGTCACAGAAATCATGGAAATCTCCTAAAATTGCATTTTAATTTCCAGACGTACTAGGTAGCGTCTGATTAGTTCTGTTTACCAGCTCTTGTCATCGGTTCACTGTTTTCCAGCTCTTTGTAGTTGGCTGAGGTAGTGGCAACCCCCCATGGCAGGACACTGACATTAGTCTGTCTGGGGGGGCGCTGACTCATTCTGACATCATGCTGCTCTCACATCCGCCTGATGGCAACCATATCACTGCTTCCACCTGATTGCTTTCTTCTCCTGCTCGGGCTCCATCTGTCAGCAATCATCTGCTTCACAGCCCAACTTGGCCTTTTGTTCACCAATTGGCCCCACATGCCAGCAATCTTCTGATCAGCATCCACACATCAAGTCCATCTCTGTTTGTTTCCCGCGATGCTAATCACCTGTTTACATGTGTCCGAACTCCACGTCCATGACACACTGTCCCTGCTCAGCCAAACTTCAAAAGAGCAAGCACTGAGCTTTACTCATATAAGGCCTGAAAGGTACTCAACGCAAGTATGTGGAGAACCCAATTCAAATGCACAAGTATGGGTATACAAGTATACAAAGTGGTGATTTCGTATGAATTAGCATTTTTAGGAAAAAGCAAGTGTGAAGGTCCATCCCTAAACCTTAGTGGTGTGTGAACTCATTTTATAAAATCATATCGTATGAGATTGTACAAAAATCAATGATTCTCCAAACGTAACATAGTTACGAATTTTTTGTAGTGACGATTGTGAGATCAAACTCAGAATTGCGAGACATAAACCCACAATTCTGATGAAAGAAAGTCACAAATGCAAGATATAAACTCATTAGAATTGTACGAAAATAAAAAGAATCGCATGCACAAAACTCGCAAATCAGAGTTAGAACTGTGACGTTGAAGTTGCGCATCATTACTTACTCTTTGCTTCCATTGTCTTCAGTTGTAAGTCGCTTTGGATAAAAGCATCTGCTAAATGTAAATGTAAAAAGTATCGTATATATTTTTTATTATTTATTTATTACATTTGTAATTTAGTAGGTTTTGACATGTTTATTGCAAGTGATCTGTGTTATAACCCATTTATAACACATCTATAACATGTTTATGATACCTTATGTTGTCAAGGACATTCCTTTCCATGTGGAATCATTTCTTAAGTCAGTTATAGTTAATCTGTGGTCACAATAGTAACACTTTTGAGGGGAAAATGTTAATAATCTAGTGATTAACTGTGGATTGCTGTTAAAAATAAGAATCAAAAGTAATTAAACAAAAAGATAAACAATTGATATTGTAGAGATGTATAAAGCACAATTCACCCAGAAGTCACTTTCAAATCAAGCAGGTTTCTATTTGTCATCTTTGTGAATGTGCATAACCAACCCAATCTGAGGTCAATCCTGACTGAAAAATTCCTGATTGTATGGATTTGTGTTAAAAATATAGATTAGGCCCACGAGAATGCACAATGCATGCAGTTGTTTGGACTTCAAAACAGCCTTGTATTCATTTTCTATCTGCATATAACACACATGCCAGTTTCAGGTCCAGGCATTAACTTCTAATAAAACATATGTTTAACCAACTGTACTAAGTTGTTCATTTTCCCACATCTTATAACAATAAATCATTTTTTCTTCACTCATAAGAACAGAACAGTGGCCGCAATGCCAAACAAGTAAAGCCCAAAATAATGAGGAAAGTATATTCATAAAAGTTGCATTCCATCTGGGAGTGCTTTAGCAAGACGACGCATCAACAAGCTTTCTTTCCAGCACTGAGCAAAGAAACAAAACAAAACAAGTGTTTGGGCAAGACTCCAGGATAACTGGGAAACACCATCATAAACAGCTGCCCTCCAGAAACTCAGATGGAAAATCACACAGTGTTGGAAAACTCGCGGAGGACTCCCCTTTAACGTGAAGCTGCTTCTTGTGCCAGTTCATTGTTAAAACCATGGCCAGAAGCCTACTATTTTTACAGGTACAATGGTTTTATTTTTTGAGATTATCTGTACCATGAAAGAAACGTGTGATGAGAATGCAATTAAGCTTTATTCTGTGACAGAAGGCTATATGACAGATTCAATTCAAATAATTTGGTCAATTAATTTTAATAGCCATCACTAAATCACTGAACAGGGGCATCTGGCACAGTAGAGCTATTCTGCTATGCATTTGACTTTATCACGCCTATAACGTTCAAATATCTGTAAATTCAGTTGCTGAATAATAATGCGTGCAAATCTAAAACTTTTGTTACATAATAGGCCCAAACCCTGTCAAATTATTATCAAATATGTACAATAAGCCACTTTAAGACTGTTGTAACCATTTTGTTGTTGCTTAAAACGATAGATGTAACTTTCTACATTTCTACTCTCCTATTGGTCAAGCAAACAAATAGTCCCGCAATCCTGGATCAACATTGCTGTCCTAAAATGTAGACTTATCCTAATCCATACCCCTAAAGCTAACCCTACTCAAAATGTAAAATCAGTGGGTAATGATAGCTTCCTAAAAAGGGTCCAGAAGCACCTAACTCTAAAATAGATATATTCAGAAAAATTATCCCTCAAATCTGATTGGTTGATTGGAACGTGGTTTCAGGATAAATAACGTAAGCGTACACCTTCCACTAGACATAAAAACTGTGCATGCTTCTCACCAGAAGTAAACAAGGCTGATTACGTCAGATATGTTAAAGCTTGCGTATGCGGTATGTTGTGATACTCTCAGAAAATTTTGGGAAGAACTAACCCTTTAAACTAGACTCATTTAATGTTACAATTATTTAAAACTATTATCTTCAGAACATGGTGCAATGACACATTCTGATAAAAAGCCTTAGAGGATGTAGTTATGTTTCAACAAAAAATACAAAAAGGGGGAAATTTGATCACTTTCCTTGTGCATTTTGGGATATTGCATAAAAAAAAAAAAAAAAAACTAAAAACATTGGATGGAAGGGCAAGATGCGCACTAGCTATTTATCATATATGAAAATTATTACATTCATTGGCTTCTCTTACTTTCCTTATTGATATTTAGTGCCAATCTACCAGGAAGTTATGATTGTGTTCTTTGACGGTGCTTTATTTGCAAATGTTAGTCTTCCAGTTCGTCAATTTGGCAACTTTGGATGGAAATAAAGCTAATGACAGACAGCTTCCTGAGCCAATAGCAGTGCTGAGGGGTTGAGCCTAAGAAAGTGACAAAGCGAGGAGAAGAAAAAAGAGAAAACATGGAGGCACGACTATCGCGACGTAACACACAGTTATGGGAAAGTTACCTTTAAAAGTAATCTGTTACAATACTGCATAACTAAAAAAGGTAACAAATTAGTTACTTTTTACCAGAGGTGTCAAAAGTACACACATTCTTTACTTAAGTAAAAGTATAGATACCTGTGTTTAAAAAGACTCTAGTAA
>JAUMHQ010000087.1:12582272-12592946 GCA_032361165.1 Enteromius paludinosus
TTAATTGTGAACAAATTAACCATTAATTAATGCTTAACTAATGCATTATTTTGGACCCCTATTCTGAAGTGTTACCCTAAAGTTAGCTTGGTTTATAGCTTTTATTGCATTTTTAGGAAAAGAGATCGAGTAGGCTGGGAAAATGAGTCTAGAAATGCATTCCATATTTGTAGGCTAAGAACAATTCTGCCAATAATAGAAATGACTCTTTAAGACCACGAGTTTAAATATGACTTAATCTAAGGTATACCAAACATTGAGATTATTAAGTGAAGTATTATCCTTTGTGGTATGTATACCTAACAGGAATATTGTAAATGGTTGACAGAGGAAAGTTGTACGATTTGACTTTAAACCAGAAGCTCTTGAAAAAAACTTAACGGTTTGGAGAATTTTCAGAAATCGGTCAATATTTGTCATGAATTTGGTTGGTGATGACTAACTGTTTTCCTAATACTGTCAATTTCCTAATACTGTCAAACTCAGAAAGTTTTATAAGAATGGAAAGCATCTCCGCTGCAACAGTAGAGAGCAGGGAAGAGACGGGGCAGCCCAGTTTGATTCCTTTGTTAATTGACAATCTTGGAGACATGCCATTTGGTAACAAACTGTACTATTTGTGTCTTTATGATGTTATATGTTAAGAAATATTCACAACACACGTTTTCCTTGTGAAATAACTGCAATGTGATCTAATTCTTTCCATGTCAAATATAGTCCTAGGCAGAATTTGCCCAAATCGGACAGACTTAACAAAAAAACAATTCTACGTCAGTTTTTGGGCTAAATGTGGACCAAATTTAGACGGACCAATAAAAGACCAAATTCATACGTCGATATTTGGGCTAAAAGACGGTCAGGACCGGCCGACTTGATTTAGCCCGAAAAAAGACGTCGAAATGACGTCTGGTGCTGGGTGGGTATACATTAATTTAACCAGATTAATAAAATTCTCTCCAAAATCAAATGTTTCTAAAGCGCGAAATATAAATTTGTGTTCAATCACGTCAAAAGCTTTAAAAAAATCTAGAAATAAAATGAAACCATCTTCAATTAAATAATTATAATCCAGTAAATCAAGCACAAGTCGGATATTATTGTGGATTGAGCGTCCTTTTAAAAAACCTGCGTGTCTCTGAAAGAATCTGTGAAATTCCGGTTTTCGATTTGTTAGCATAATAAAGAAGAAGTATAGCGGTCGAGTGAGATGGTAAAGGTTACCCAGCATCACCTGCTGTAATGTCAGGAGATGACCGGATGATGGCAGACTCCCCAAGAAAGAAGGCCTCGTGCTGGGCAAAAACACCACGTGTAAAAAGCATAAAGAGGGTCTGTTGCGATCTCAGGACGTGGTCTGAAAGGTAAACGCACTGGTATCCTCTAAAAACACGTTTCCTAACACAAGTCGTGCATACTATTAAAAAAATAAAATAAATAAATAATAAAAATCTTTTTATTAAAAACAACATTTTCAAGTGCCTACCGCAGAATAGCGTTTTATTGTTTATTAATTACGAATGTGACTCTTGAGTTAACTTTGAGGCTCTAGTTCTTATATTTTAACCACAAACACGCAAACTGCAAATATTGTTTCAGAAATCATTGGCTGACATGCCCCGTGGCGATAATACTCGTTAAGTTTCCACTTCACGCCGGGTTTGACGGCTTCCCACATTTTTATGCACGATCAGAAGCACGCGCTGAGGATTTTCCCGCTGGCGCGAATGTGAAACAGGTTCGGTGTGAGTAGTTTGCCGAATTTCTATCCCATTTACTCTCAATAAAAAGTCGGAGATCACAGCTGGGCATCAAAGCCTTTGAACTGCTGTTTTGTTCAACATGAAATCATCTTTTTTTTTTTCGGACTGTTTTAGCTTCAAAAGCCCGCAGGCTTCATTCAAATTAATGATTTGAAATAGGCTATCTGGTTATAAAAAAAGAAAAAACATATAGTACCATGCAAATGTTTAGGATGTTAAAGAAATAATAGGCTACTTTAAACCAGCAAAAGTGCATTAAATTAAAATACATGAAACATTAGGCTACAAAAGATCTCAGTGTCAATGCTGTTCTCACGAAGTCATGTAAAATCAGCTAATTTGCATATTAGAATGATTTCTGAAGAATCACCTCGTTGACCGCAGGAACAACTTGCATTTTATTTGCACATAGAAAAATCTTATTTTAATATATAGGCCTATGTATATATGTATTGTGTGTATATATATATATATATATATATATACATACATTAAACTGTTATGCATGTTTATGTGGTTTATATCTTAAATATTTTAAATATATACTGTATATGTCTGTCTTTATGTATACTTTGAAATTTATTCCTGTGATCATTCATGGTGATAAGTTCAATTTCACTATGAATAAATATATAAATTAAAAAAGATAAATTTCAGATTAAGAAAAATGAACAGCAAAATAAAATAATACATACATAAGTAAAATTAAAACGAAATAATATATATTCAAAAACTGAGCTGCGATGATTCTGTAATCTTTTCACTGGTAATAATAATAATAATAATAATAATAATAATAATGCAGGGACTTTTCTGGACAAATTAGGAGGCCATTGCGCAAGGCTTGCATTTATTTATCTTTCCTCTTTTCAGACTCGTCAAATTGCAGTCTGCATATTTTGGCACAGTATGTGTATGTGGACAGCCCACACCCATATTTGTTTTAATAATAATAATAATAACAGGGAAATGTTCCTTTTTGGAATGCTTTTTGATACATCGGAACTTACAATCGTCTCAAAGTCATCTCAAAAATGAGTTTTGCATGCTTGCTTTTCATGCACTGTAACCCATCTATAATAAGCATTTCTTTCGGTATTCTTCAAAACGTTGACAGAAATTTGAAAGCATATTTCTTACATTTTAAATTCAAATTTTCTCTGGAATGACAAGGCTTCGCCAGATCTAATAATTGACTGTACAGTAGAGTAGCATGAGATCTAGGTTAACTGTAAAACTTACTCGGCTTCATTCATTGTGCTTATGAATGCACAGTCACGTGACATGTGGCTTGAAGCTTTGTGCATAATTTGATCTCTGTTTATGGAATTGCCTTTCATAGAGGCTGTATACGAGTCTACTGTAGTCAAATAAAGGATTGCTGAACCCTGGCATCAAATGTCAAGATGCCTATCTGTATGTATAGCAGTTTTTAGAATAACAGTATTTGTTGTTGTTCGATTTTCCTTGTTTGCAAGTGTGTTTTTCACCAGCATTTATACATTAAACAAAGAAAAAACTAAGAACAATGAACCATTTGTAACACAAACGCATACTTTCAACTTCATCTGGGAACTTAGTACTCAAGACCGTGTGTGCATGATATTAACATATAGTCAAGACAATACTATTTGATCTCCGGAAGAACAGTATTTGAATCTAGTTTAGCGCTGTATTTAGTTACCTCCTTTAGTGCACCAATGAATGCTATTGAAATGCAAAAATGCAACTGAATAACACTGAAGATTGTGGGATTTGTTTTGGAGGGTCAGGACGTGCACGTGTTTCGTATACATAGCTATTAAATATATTTGACATCCTGTGACTCATTGAAATATGATTCCCATTGAGAATTGTTCTGTTTATAAGTAGTAAAATTGGTCATTATTAATCCAATTCACTATGGCGTTCCACAGGGGTATATATTGGGGCCAATTGTGTTTAGCATGTATGTTAATGATTAACTCATAATTGTATTCTGACAATACATGTCTTTTCACACATGGTAAAATGGTTGTAAATGTGACTATTTTAAATCGTAATTGTTACTCAGGCAAAAATCATATCCTGGTTCAATCAGTGTTGTATGTTCTTTTCTAAAGGATGTAGTTTTGATATTCAGGAATGAGATTACAGGTTGTTTCGGAATATAAATATTTAGGGTTGTGGACTCGGTTTTAAAACATAGGTAACGTTTTATTTAGTTAATTCTCGGTTTTTAGAAACTCAAATAAGGCTAGTAAGGTATATTTTCATTCAAATTGTCTGATAAGTTAGTCCAATACACATTTTATAGCTCGAAAACCACTGAAATTATTGTACAAACAAGCACTTAAAATTTTAGATAAAAAAAAAACATTTTAGTTTTATGTTTTAAATATGAATAATGAATAAATAATAGGAACATTAATATTGTTTATTTATTTTATTTTTTTTGAGTTTTTTTATTGGTTGTTTAATTGTATTTTAATATTTTTTTTGTTAAATTTTGTTTTTGTTTTACTTTTTTTTTAATAACATCTGACAAAGGGGCTGAGAATGAAGCCTTCAAGCAAATTTGAGTACATTTACATGAAAGATTGTTGATTAATGTAGATTAATCATCCATGTTTTATGAAATAAATATATAAAATACATACTCTGTAATTCACAAAATCGATAAAAAATCGAGATAAAAGTATTTGTGAATTATATATGTCTGATTAAAATGCTTCTAATATATTTTGCACACACACACAATTTTTATTCTTTTATTTTTAATCAACCCTGTGATAAATCATTTTTTTATGTCTTTTGTCGATGTTTTACTTGAATTGCACAACTACAAATGGCATTTATTTAAGAACATAAAGGAATAATCGAACACTTTGGTCTTTTTGAAGAAAGTTTTATTTACAAATACTAATCCATTTTCACCTTAGTTTGTTCATTTCAGTTATTTCTTTTACACAATCAGATCGTGCAGATTGGATTATCAAATGTCTTTGTTGTGCATTACCTTCAAGTACAATTAAATATCCTACACCAGACTCTGCCTCCTCTGATCCAAGGAGGTACTTCATAAATTAAGTCAACATTTACATGTACCAGACAGTGTGCTGTTTCACAGTTTTAAAGGAAACCCCCTACCAAAAAAAGGAGATGAAACCTCTCCATGAGCTAATATCACTTAAATCTATACTGTAATTTCAGAAATGTACATCATTGCAGCAGAAATAACATGGTGTTGTTTAATAAATGCACTTTGACGGCCTGTTAAGGTAATATTTGTCCACAAAGGGGCAGACTAAAACAAAAATGGTGAGGTAGAGACACATTACCTTCAGTTTGGGACTATTGCAGTGTTGTGACACATAAAGTCATAGTTCGCTCAAAAATAATTTAAAAACATTGTGTCTTTGCAAACGTTTTCAATAGGAAGTCAATAGGGTTCAAAACAACAAAAAAATACGAAAATACGAGAGAGAGAGAGAACTTTTCAAAGTACTTCCACATAATCATACAATGACACGTTGATGAGTTAATAGTTTTTTAGTTGGGGTGATTTTGTAGCTGTTTTGTAGCCTTGACGTTCCAAAAACTAAATTGGATAACTAACATTATCCAAATTGCATATCATATAATTAGGTACATAAATTAAGTTAAAACATTGTCCAGAAATCTCCTCAAAAAAGGAGAACTTATTGTCTTCGAGTAAGTTCTCAAAGTTCCTTCATTCCGTCTCCTTCGTTCATGAACGAATGCCAACGTCTTTCTAATTCAGAAAGTCTGGGACTATAAGAAGTCAATTTTCTGAGCACAGATCAAGTCACTGTTCACCAGTTTCCACATGTCTATCAAATCCGGCGGGAGCAGTTTATGCACCACTAGCATGCTCTTGAAGAAACACGGCTCCCTGTTGAGTTGGCTGGTTTTGTTCTTCACCAGCCCAAAGGTTTTGAAAGCGTTGTGCTTGATCGGAGTCACCTGAAGCACCTCCAGACACATCCCGAGAAACACGTCGTCGATGGGATAGAGTTCCAGAGTTTCGCAAGCGCCGTAGAGTTTCCGAGCCAGAGGTCCATCCATCAGGAACCCTCCTCCGCCGGCGTATGGCGGGTAGAGGGTCTTGTTATACAAGGCATGTGGGATGTAATACTTGTTCTGCTTCTTGCGAATAGGCTTGGCTTTGAAGAGAACGTCGCCGACGAAGAGGTCCTTCAAGTCTTTGCTGACTTCCAGATACTCCAAGATATTGGGAACGCTGACGAACACGTCGTCGTCGCCTTTGAAGATGTAGCGTGTGTTTCCACAGTAGGTGGAGAACCATTTGAGGAAGTGGATCTCCTTGAGGGTCAGGTTGAAGAAGCTATCCATGAAGTCCCATTGCAGGATGTCTCCATAGATGTAATCCTCGTATTCCAGGAGCTTCTGGTGGTTCGCCCGCTCTTCCTCGTTGGAGGACGTTCCCAGAAGGAAAAGCGTCTTGATTCGTTTGCCGTTGATCAGTTGCTCTTTGCCCCAGGTTTGCCGTATGACCTCCCTTCGATCGTATTGGGTTATCACCGACTTGATGACCATCAGCAAGTCTACGTCTCCGGCGCACTTCTCCGGGTGATTTGTGATGATGGGGAAGTATCGGCAGTGCCTGTAGAGCAGGAATTGCTTGAAGTTGTCTTCCAGGCCCGTGAACCACTCCATGGAAGAGAAGTTGAGGTTGACGCTGCAGTTGGAGCTGGTGACGTCCCACGTCGTGGGGCCTTGCTTTTGGGTGGATCTCGGCCCTTCCGTGGTGGACTCCATGCTCTTCCAGAAGTTGAATCGGGTCGAGTCTTTTTTGCTGCCCTGCCCCATGAGCTCCATACGTGCCTGTCTCTGGATCCTGTCGCTCTGGAAGTCTTGCATGGACGTGATGTTTCCCCTCTGGACAACCATAAGCGTGACTATAGCCAGAAAGAACATGAAGCTGATGCGCTTGTACACTCTCCATCGTTCTCTGGCGGTCATCCTGCGCAAAAAAAAATACAATTAATCTGAGAGAAGTGAGACATGAGCAATTTTGTAAAACTTTAGTTTAGAGGCCAATTTTTTGTCATTTTTCTCAGTCTCCTGTGTTTATTTTCAGTTATTTTGAGATCAATGTCAATGAAAAGAACCGGTGCATTGCAATTAATGTGAAATTACTAAACGTACATATAAAACTGCTCATCGGAGAAGAACAGTTCAAACGGCACTTGGTTTTTGCATCTGAAGTTTTCATGTTGCTCAAACAGCGGCTCTTTATTTTAGTGCTAATAATAAAGCGCACATAAATTAACATATAACACACTACTAGCTTATTAACTATGAATACGCAGCAAATTAGAAGTTTTGAGGGAAAAGTTCTAGCTAATATTTAGTTAACTAACTGGTCGCCAAGTGTGTCCAAACCTTCAAGCAAATCAGAAATGAATAGATTTTATTTAAATATTTTACTTGAGGAAGTTTTGTATCTGGCATTTGCCAAAAAAGAAAGAAAAAAATAAAGCTTTGCATAACCGAATGGATTGGATTTTGTTTTATTTCCTTTACATGGAATATTGTGTAATTTGTAAGCACTACACAGTATTATATTTCTTACTGCAGATATATAATCTGACAGTGTAATTTTTGCCTGTTCGTTTGTTAAGATATAACCATAAAAAGGCTTAATACAACATTTGTAGTCAAACGTGATTATAAACATGAATTTATTTAAATCCAAAATAAAATATAATAACGAAAACGCTGCATTTTGGGTATTTTTATAGTCGATGTAACGTGTTCTTTATATACAAACAGAACCATTATTAGGACTAATGACATTGCAAACCACAGATCCTGTTGCTAAAACATAGCCTATTCCAGTACGTTATAGATTCTATACTGTTATTATGTAGGCAAAACATATAGGCTATATTAGTTTTAAGTAATATAAAGACTAATGAAATCGTCAAAATATATAATTTCTACAATAACTTTCTCTAGAAAACACAGCATTACCAAACATCCAAACAAACGCATACAAAACCCATAACGTTACTCACATTTTGAGAGAGTGCCTTTATTTGTAACAAGTTAACGTCAAACCGGACTTCTGCTCTTCAGATGAATGAGAGGATCTCTTTAGCCAATCCTACGCATAACCGCACAATCAAAAACGAAAAGAAACGCGACAAAAACCCCGAAGCGCGTAGTCTCTCTGGAAGTTGTGAGAGTAAGTCATCACTGAGACGTCCGCGAGCTTCTTTTAAAGTGTGCGTGACTCATATGCAAACAAGCGTGGAGACCCCGCCCACCCCACGCACTTACCCAAAGCGAACACACTGTGACAAGATCTTAAACTTAACAATTAAAAAAAGACAGACACAACGGAACTATCTTTCTGGCAAATAAATGTATGCATTACATACAGATTGACGCATAGTTCATCTATACACGTGTGTGTGCTTCATCAGCAAAGCTAAACTAATTACCACTACCTACCTATTACTAAATACTACTAATAGGCTACTTGTATTTATTTATTAAGTTATTTTCCTTTATTCAATTTAATTCAAACCTGTGCAAATTAGAATTTAGTGGATTGATGTAAAATTCTGGACATTTCTCTGAAATCCACCACACTTTGGCCAGGATTTGTGATTTGACACATGTCAATCAATTATGGAAAGGCTTGTACGTCAAACACTCCTCCTGCAGTGGATTGCGTGTGTAAGCGAACTTCATTGCGCATGCATGCAAATGTTTGAATTACCACAAAGAATTAGGATAGACTTACTCTGATGCAAAAACCTGCGTCATTTCATGGTACATTAGAAGAACTTTTACGGTTTAGATTTACCTTATAATGAAGTAAAATAAAACCGGTTTACACATGTACTAAATGCATTCAATTATTCTATTTTGTTTTGCATGGGTGATTCTATGACTGCGTGTACATTTGGTGTCCGAAGTCTGACAATCGTGTAACAGAATTGACAATTTTATTCAATTTGTTTCCAAAAACTCCACTTCCTGGCATGAATGCTAAGAAAACACGACTCTAATGAAAACATGATTAAAAGAGCTTTAAATAAGCCAATGTGAGATCAGTGATACATTCGGTTTTCCTTTTGATATAGTGGTAACAGGGTTGACGTTCTATAAAATAACTCCTCCACAGCTCCTTTCAGTGCTTCAGATCTTATCAGTGAGAGAAAGCGACGTCATTTCCTGTAACTTACAGAATCCTGAGAGATAATTCCACCAATTTAAAGACACAATATGATTTGGTAACAGAGCTGACGCGAGATTTAAGGACACAAGTTTTTCTAAGCAACATCAATTTTAAATCATTGAATGTTGTAGATTTAAGTAAGTAACTGTTAAGAGCTTTTAGAAATAAAATAAAATGTTGCCAAAATAAAAGTACTATCAATTATTTTGATTGCACATTGAGACATGATGGAAAAATATATCATATATTTTGACACCAGAAAAACCACATGCTTGGTTTGCATCTGGTGCATTTAATGGCTTGTTCATGCAAGAAAAATTTCCCTCCCTAGTGCATCAAGTGCGCTTAGCTGCGTTTCTTACTAATTTGCCCCTCACGGACACAAAGTCAAAGGACAATATGAGGAAACCAGCTGCACATGACATAATGAGTCACTGTCCAGGTGGTCTCAGACTTAGCGGAAAGAAACAAGGACTCGAAACAAGTGTCAAAAAAACAAAACAAACGAGACCAGTAAAGAGTCAGCAGCAAAGCACAAGATGCATTCATCGTGTTTTCATTGAAGTGTAGCTTTTGAAGTAGAGAGGCACGTTCCAGATCATGTCTCGGTGAAGGGCCCTCAATGTCAATGGACTCGCGGACACTCCATCAGCCGTGTTTATCTGGAGACGGCGGTGTGCTTTACTGATAACAGACGCCGCCACAAAGAGCCAGCGCTCCCTCCTTCCCCCTGTCCCAACACCGATCCACTTTATGGAAGCGGGATGCGGGATTTATGAGTGCTTTATTGACTTGGTTTTTGTTGTCCATTAAAGTGCTTTTTAACTGTACTTGCTGAATTGTGCTTGTCACCCTCTGTTAAGTTTTACTAATAGTTACTATGGGGACAGGCCTTCTTTAGTTTAGTTTGACCTTTAGTTTTGAACTCAAATTACCTTTCAGATGCATTGTTGTCCCGGCGGACTGTGCACAAAGCATGCTTAATCACTGTGGAGACATCCTTGACAGCAAAAACATGCTCGAGAGAAATCTAAATAATTATCACTTGTGAATAGAGTGTTTTAATTAGGCAAACAAGTGTATTTATGATACACTCCAAAAAAATGATTCATTGGATGAACTCAATTTAATTGAATTTGATTCCATCCAATAAATACGTGTATCCCCAACTCATAATTTTCATTGGGTCAACTCGATTTTCTCAGATAATGTTTAAATGAAATTGGTTCATTTTATGCTAGTTGAACTCAAACTACATAATTTAATCAAAAAAATAAATAAATTATATGTACATATATATATATATATATATATATATATATATGTGTGTCTATGTATATGTATTTATATACACACTTACATACGTTTGATTTATTTAACTTTAGGCATTATCCAACTTGGTCTGCATATCATAAGATGATTTTATTACATCCACAGCATGCTTAAAGTACTGTTAATACAACTTTGCTTCATGTTAGCAGGTCCCTAAGCACAGGCTCTACACTTTACCACAATGGTAACCCCCCAAAATACTAACACAGGAGACGGTCTTTTAAATACAAACATAAAAGAGCATTAAACATCAACAAGTCTCCTAGTTTTATCATCTTAATAAAAATGTCTAAAATAACATTTTATTTCAAGATTTACTATCCTTATTCTGCTCTGTGCAAAGCATGATGGGAAGGGGAAACCCAC
>JAUMHQ010000087.1:12602496-12613842 GCA_032361165.1 Enteromius paludinosus
TTCAAATGATTAAAACAATCACATATTAAACCCTGCTACCAAAGTATCTGAAACATCAAAGATTCAGTTATGTTACCGAAGTCATTAAAACACCAAACATTCAATCCTGTTATCAAAGTCAGTAGGAACACAAAGTCAAAAGATGAAGTATTCAGCCCTGTTACCAAAGTCATTAAAACAATCACATATTTAGCCCTGTTATGAGGGTCATTAAAACATCAAATATGCAATCCTGTTATTCAAATGATTAAAACAATCACATATTAAACCCTGCTACCAAAGTATCTGAAACATCAAAGATTCAGTTATGTTACCAAAGTCATTAAAACAATCAAACATTCAATCCTGTTATCAAATTCATTAGGATCACAAAGTCAAAAGATGAAGTATTCAGCCCTGTTACCAAAGTCATTAAAACAATCAAACATTCAATCTTGTTATTCAAATGATTAAAACAATCACATATTAAAGCCTGCTACCAAAGTATCTGAAACATCAAAGATTCAGTTATGTTACCAAAGTCATTAAAACAATCAAACATTCAGTCCTGTTACCGTAGCTAGTTAAAAACAACCTGCAACTCTGTTTTCAAAATTAGACTAAAAGATCAAATACTCAGCCATTACCAAAATGATTAAAAGCGATCAAACATTCAACTGTTACCAAATGTATAAAAAAAAACATACGTACATCAGCTACAAAACAACCAAAGATCAAATACTTATCAAAATTCCCACAAATTAAGAGGAAAATAAATTTTTTTGTTAACTTTTATAATTATATCAACCATCCTGCTCAAATATGAGTGCTAATTTTATTCGTTGCATTTGTCTTTACTCTTTTTAATCATCCAAATAACAGTTTCAAACTCTATTCGCATGTCCCAAATTTTCATAGCAGGGCTGAAAAAAATACATATCTGATACTAATTTAAAAACTAACAAACAAACAAAAAAACAGCTTGAGGCAAACAAACAGCATGCGCACCTATGCAAATGATTACCAACATTTCAGAGGAGCAGTTCTGAAATGTGACAGCACAACTCTAGCACTTCATATAAGGCTTTGCCTGACATCGTGCTTGCGCGGTAGCATTCTCAGGCAAACCCTCGCCTGCAGACACTGAAGGCCACATCAAAGTGATTTCATCAGGCTGTGCGTTCGGAACGGAAGTGAGAGGACCATGAAAGCACAGTCCAGCCTAAAGTCCTCGGAAATTAAATCATTTCAGAAAAACATTCAATATTTATTAAAGATAGAAATGTGATTTCATCTTTATAAAGGGTTACAAAACAATGACATGGGTAAAATTAAATTTCAAGAAGCACAACTTTTGAGCTGGATAAAAAAAAAAAAAAAAGGAAACCAATGTAAAAGCAAGTGAAAAAGCAATTTGTGTCATGCTGGAGTATATATTTACATATTTGCCGTCTGACGGCACACATACCTAATGTTTGGTGTATGGATTCCGCAGTGCTGGGACGGCTGCCGGTGCGAGTAGGTGGGCGGGAACTAAAGCGAGAATGGGCGGGGCTATCATCACTTCTCTGTCGATTAACAGTGTAGACTCCATCACCACCAGCTCTGCACAGGCAAATACACATAACCTCATATACCAGCGTACACTGCCATAACTAAACATGCAAAGTTAGCAAATTCAGAAAACGTGACGAATCTGTGACGGCAAAACGATGGCACCTCTAACCAGGAGAGAACCAAAAAGGAATAAAATATATTAATATCCAAATTTCCTCAGGCTTAACGTTGTCTACCCCAAGTACTTTGGCAATGGTAGTTTGTTGTCCAATTATTATATTTGGATAAATTAAAGCTCAAAAGAGTTCTCACCCAATCAAGGGTGTATTCACAATGTTGTGCTCTTTCATTCATGACATTTCACCAAGGTTAAAACAGTGAGAGTCATGCAACCAATTGTCTGCGTTTATTCCCATCACTGTTCCATTCTTTCTGTAGAAACAATGAGAATATGTCCACTCCAAGTATGGATGAAGCCATGCATATCCTGCTTGCACATTAACATTATTTGACTTCAGGGCAGTGTTGACAACAAAGACAAAGATGAATGTAGACACATTTGCACATTGGCTGCAGGCGGGAGTCAGTGTGTTTATAGTATCTTATTATGTCAAATAAAGATGCCTCCAATGACAGCACCTCAATTACGAAAAATGATACATAATTAGTGATGACTATACCAACCAGGAATCAAACTAGCACACCTGAAATTATTAAATAAAGACATTCAAGATGGTTTTAAACTCTAAGTCGCATAATTTAAAAACACTTCAGAGATTCCTTATGGATCTGGATTTGAAGTGAATCTTTAAATCCATTCCACTATGATAAGCAATCATCAAGAAACGCGAAACTATATATATTTTCTAAATTAAAGTGACAAACAAACAAGATTTTTTTTCAAAAGCGGTTCTTACATGGTGTTCTTGTGGGAACTGGGTGTAACGGGCCGCTGAAGGGGCTCATCTATGCTGCGAGATGATGGAGGGTAAGATCTTTTCTTCATCTTCACCATATTGGTCATTATCTACAAAACATTGAAATGTCCTCCTTTATTTATCAGTTTTAACCCACATCAAATTAAGTTCCAGACCAGTTTCTGGTTTCTTTCGTCATATCATAAATATACCGTAGAGTGATGATTTACCCCGAGATACTCTGTTGTCAGCAAAGATTCTCCACTGAGCTCTTTTGGCTGAGGTTGCAGGACTTCCTCTTTATCTAAATCTGCTTCCATAACATCTTCCTGTTAACAAGATCAAAGACTTAAAAGACTGAATTGTAAACTGCCTATAAAATGCTAATTGCAGCGATAAACTGTCAGGCAGTTTTTGTGAAATCAGAAATCACGTTGAGCAATAATCTTTCTCAGAAGACACTATCTAAGTGAGTTACCTCATCATCGTCGTCGTCATCCTCTTCATCATCTGACTCCGGTACATGTTCAGGGATGTCGGCTGTATGTGGCAGAATCAGAGTTGTGTGCATTAAATAGGATGATGACAGATTTATTATTTATTTCTTTTTCATTTTTAGGTGAACTATCTGTTTTCTTACCCGAGTTCAGCTGTTTGATGATGAATTCAATCTGCCTGTTGAGTTCAGGATTTTCTTCTTTACTGTAACAGCGTAAGATCTCCTCCATACTCTAAACGCAACAACGAAATATTCACACTTTCTGTATTCTGTGATTGGGGAGCACAACAGTGACCCATAAATGTTTCCAATTCTAGTTACTAATCCATTTTTGGAAACATCTAAAAATAAGCAACCCCAACTCATACCATTTTAAAGCCCTTAAAAACCGTGGCGTAAAACCCTGAAAATGTCCCCTGATTAAGGTGGTCCTAAAACTGCAAAAGCAAACTATGTAACATGACTAACAACAGCATCAAACAACAAAATTGGGCCTGAATTATAAAAACACAAAAAAGATAAATTAGATAAGTCTTATCATATCAACAACACTGGCTGCCCAAAGAGCACACGCAGACCACGCACAACTTCAATATTTATCTTATCTACAATTTTCAGCATAGGTGCATTTCCACTGTGAGAGACAGAATCTAAAAAGAAAAATCCGGAAATCACTTTGTATTACTTTTTTATCAATTTATTTGGGAATTACTGTGTCAAATAAGTATTTGATCACTTGAGTCAAAAAAAATTTAATATTTGGTACAGAAGCCTTTGTTAACAAGTCCAGAGGTTATACGGTTCCTATAGTTCTTCACAAGGTTTGCACACACTACAGGAGGGATTTTGGCCCACCCTTCCATACAGATCTTCTCTAGATCTGTCAGGTTTCGGGGCCGTCGCTGAGCAACACGGAGTCTCAGCTCCCTTCAAAGATTTTCATTTGGATTTAGGTCTGGAGACTGGCTAGGCCACTCCAGAACCTTGATATGCTTCTTACGGAGTCACTCCTTGGTTTTCCTGGCTGTGTGCTTTGGGTCAGTGTCATGTTGGAAGAACCAGCCACGACCCATCTTTAATGCTCTGACTGAGGGAAGGAGGTTTTTGCCCAATATGTCACAATGGATGGCCCCGATGATCCTGATGTTTCACTGTAGGGATGGTATTATTGGGATGATACTCATAATTCTTCCTCCTCCAAACACAACGAATGGAGTTAAGACCAAAAAGTTTTTTACTTTGGTCTCATCTGATCACAGGACTTTCTCCCATAACTCCTCTGGATCATCCTGATGGCCCCTGGCAAACTTCAGACGGGCCTGGACATGGGCTGACTTAAGCAGGGGAAGATTTTAAACCATGACGTCTTGGTGTATTACTGGTAGTAGCCTTGGAAGCGATGGTCCCAGCTCTCTTCACAGCATAGATCAGCTCCTCCCGTATAGTTCTGGGCTGATTCGTCACCATTCTTAGCATCATTGATCCCCCAAGAGGACATTGGGACATTGACAGTCATCATTAGCCTCTTCCATTTTCTGACGATTGCTCCAACAGTTGTTGTTTTTTCACCAAGCTGCCCCGTAGCCCTTTCCAGCTTTGTGAAGGTCTACAATTTTGTCTCTTGTGTCTTTTGACAGCTCTTTGGTTTTGCTCATGTTGCTACTTAGACTTTGGCTGATTGTGGGGTGCACAGGTGTCTTTATCACAGCTAACGACCTCAAACAGGTGCTACTAATTTAAAATCATGAGCAGAGAGCTGGACTATTTAAAGCTAAATAACAGACCTTTGAGGGTCAGAAATCTGGCTGATAAGCAAGTGATCAAATACTTATTTGACACCGTAATTCCCAAATACAAATCATACAATGTGATTTCCGGATTGTTCTTTTTAGATTCTGTCTCTCACAGTGGAAATGCACCTGTGCTGAAATTTGTAGACTACTTTGTGATTTCTAAGTAAGAGAACATGCAAAATCACAGGGTGATATAAATAATATTTATATAAATATAAATAGTGTTCTAGATTCAATGTAAACACTATTTTGCAATACACTTTAACAATTGTCGTGCCAATTAAGCACATATTAAATTAAATTGAATTTAGAGAGAGGGAGGGATGAAGAAAAAAATCTACAGTATATATAGGATTCTTTAATGAATAGAAAGTTCAAAAGAGCAACATTTATTTGAAACAGGCAGTAACATTTTTATAAATATCTTTATAAATATCTGTCATTTTTATCAATGCAACATATAGTAGGTTTATATAACAGGGTTTAGTTTTTGTTTGACAGTGACGTTTCTGATTTTACTTAAGGATTATGAGTAGTTTGATGTTTCCTTTGGGATTTCTAAGCAAACTATCAAACTTTTTTTTTACTTTCTGAATTGTGGCATTACTGTTTAACTTTGAAAAGTTTGACTGTTATGGCAGATGCAATGAATTGGATTTTTATTACTCACTGGGGTCAAAGCACTAATCTTGCAACTGTGAATGAATCGTGACTAAACACATACCATCTGTCTGGCTTCCTCTCGTATCTCTGGCATGGACAGGATGCTGTATAATGCTCCATTCACATAGTACCGAATCTATATTTGCACACATGAACACAAACATGCAATCAGCATTTGATATCTCAGATGGGATTAAGTCATATGTAAAGGAAAGGTCTTTTTTGGGAATTTGTGCTCTTACACAAGCTAATTTATATAGTGGTGTGCCACAGGGTTCTATACTTGGGCCTACATTATTTTCATTGTATATATGCCCATTAGGCATATATATATATATATATATATATATATATATATATATATGTGGCCTATTATGCATCATCAATGTGGGTATGATGCTCAGTTATATATTCCGATTGATCCAAAAGGCTCTCAATTATTTTGTACAGAAAGCTAAAAGCCTGGTTAGCGAGCAATTTTCTTCATCTTAATACTAATAAGACTGAGTATATTGTCTGGCCTTTTTTATTTTTTAAAGATTATATTTTTACTTTTCAACAATTAGTTTTGAGGCACTGAGCAAATTTGTCACGGAAAGTGATAGTGTAGATTGAATCTCCTTTTTAAACATCTCAAAATAGCAGGGGGGGGGAAATCTTAAACGTACATTTGCAAGACAAACATTTAAAATCCACAGTTGACAAAAGCCTTTTTATTTGAGAATCGTCTGACGTAAAACGGCCTAAGCTAATTTACGCCTTTTGGTATTCAGTGATCAGGAAGGTGGTGAACAAACTCAAATAACACACCTTGTTTGTGCATGTAGCGCTTGAGCAGGTACTGATTTACCTCATGGTTCTCATGTCCCAGGAGCTCCGTCAGGACTTTCAGGACATGCTTGGCCTCCTCTGCGCATTTTTTCTTTCCTGAAGCGTGAGACTTTTCAGAGTGAACACTGCGCTACTTAAAGTACATTTCTCTATTTGCTTTAGCAAATCAAATAAAAGAGTGCAAACTATGGAAACAAAGACTGATGAACAAAAATTGTTTAAATGGACCTTTATCTCTTAGGTATTGATTAATGCAGTGTTTCCAAACCCTGTTCCTGTTTGATAAGGAAAAATGTGTAGTGTTGGTGTCCCTCCAGAAACGGGGTTGGGAAACACTGGATTAATGCATCATTGTGGCAGAGGATCTGTTACCTTGAGTTCGCAGGCAGAGGTTCATGAGGAGGGAGATGGCATATTCGAGCGTGTAGTCGGACAGACAGTCGGAGTCGTGGAGCTCTTTGACCAACCAGCCAATCAGACCGTCTCTGATCATAGCAGACTGCTGTGCTCGCCTGCACGCAGCAGAAAATATACACCAGGCATTTTTGAGGTGTTTAAAACGTGTTCTGTTTGAAATTCTTTACCCGATCTTTTGTTACTAAAAAATGTTAATATTTGCTTTAATACATTATATATATATGTGTGTGTGTTATTATATAACAATTCTGTTGGTGCAGCCGATACAGCACATGATTACAGTCTGTGTGTATTAACATTTATTAACAAATGGCATACCGTAGGCTGAGTTTTTGCAGTGCTGCAAGGACGTTTTCTCGCGTTACAGACTCTTTCTCTTCGTTCTTCAGAGAATCAAGCAGAAACCTCAGCAAAGAGGGTATCTGAGACAGGTACATGCGTCCTGGGTGTGCAACAGTGAGAAAGCGATAAACATGCGTCAGAAGTAAAGAAAAACATGAAAATGTAGCAAAAAAATTATGTTCTAAAGAATTAAAAAAAATTGACAACTACAAACAAATTCAAGTTTGCCCAAAACCAATTCATTTTGGGCCAGGGTCAAAAAAGTACTGGCCAATATCTGCTAAATGGAAAAAAAAAGGTGTGGTTACATCTGCTGGTGAATGTAAACAGCGCAACAAAACACATGTGACCAATATAAAGGTGTATATATCCCCTTATGGGTTTTTTCAGAGTGTGTTGATTCCTATTAAATTGACATGATTTAGCCTGTGGAAATAAAAAATAAAAAAAAAGTTTTTTAATTAAAATGGACAAAAAATTTATATTAATTAATTTAATAAATTAATATAAAAAATCTTAATAGATTTAAGGTCAGGATTTAGATTCTAGTCCATGCAATATAAAAGTTATGGAAAAGGCCTGCAAAATAGCACCGCCTACAGCCCTGGAGGTTTGTGTGGGGCACACCCTTTTTTTTAATTATGATTTGTGAATTACAAGGAAAAATATTCATTGTCTTCTGTCAATAGTCTACTGAACTTGATCTTATTTTAAATTCTTTCACCCTTGCACGGATTCATGTTAAGATAACCAGATTCAGCCTGCGGAAATTAACAAAACAATGGATGCGACTGCAAGTTAAGCTCAGAAAAGTATGTTTTTCATAAAATAAATCAATAAATATAAACAAAGAATATAAATTGTTTAATTCAGGTTCTGAATTTTGCTTCCAGGATGTACAGTTGTGCAATGGTAAATGTGACCACAACTTTGAGAGATACAAATATTAATCCACATCCACAATTGATTCAGTATCAGAATTCGAATTCTAGCCTCTTATGAATTTTTACATTTATTTAAATTAAACTTTTTTATGTGCACATTATAGTGCCACCTAGAGCATCGGAGGGATGTTTGTGATCAGTGGGATGTATTTGGGTTTTTTCCAAGTTTGCTCACACTCTCTGACACACATACTGGTTTAAGGAAGTAAAATAATCAAATCGGAAAAAACTAAACAAGACGTCTCGGCATGGAGCGAAGATATTTTTGTGAGGAATCATTTCCGCTTACCATCACACAATGAGGCAAAGGCGTTGATGAGCCGTGCCATATACTGCCTGACAATCTCATTTTTGGATTTCATCAGATACAGAACAGTTTTCTGTAAAGTAAACAAAACCAGTTAGGCAAAGACTTAGTCTGCTTTTGTTTTTTTTTCTTGCTATTCATGCGGCTTTTGGTCCAATTAGTTGTTCCTTAATGTGAGAAGGACTATTTTGTCTGCCAACCAAGTGTATTCCCGATTTTAGTAACATGAGATATTGTCTTTCATCCTGAACAAAGACCGAAAGGTGCCCTAAGAAGGATTGGAAATTATGAGCCACGCTATCTGATAAAACTTGATCATCCACATTCAGCTTCATTCTAAATACCTGAGAACGACTGCGGGTAAACACATTTTACAAATGAAGTGGGTCATCAACAGCACTAATTATCTTAGCTGCAAAACAACAACATAGATGACTAACATCTGGATAGAAATGCAATTTAAATATATTGGGTCGGTTTATGACTTTCCATACCATACCAAAATATCACCATTGATGTTTATATATAAAAGGTTTATATTTTTATGTGACGTCTCCATACAGTCTGTTTATTTTAGCATCAATAAGCATAACCAAATTGAAAGCTTTACATATTTGTAAAGATGCAGAACACGTGTTGGAAACAACGTGTCAAGATAGATAAAAACCATGTTATGCAAGATCTTTACAATGCCTTGACATATAATATTTTAATATAAAGCTATTTTAGTATTTTCAAACTATACAATTTTTCAGAGTGACATCTTAAAAATGTGACATCTTTAAATATCCATTTAAAAAGACTTCTGCAATATACCTGTTTGGAACTGTAGCGCTCCAGAAGATCATTGCTTATGAAGGCTTGTAAAACCGTGTCCCTTTGCTCACCGTGTAGAGATCTGGTTAACCTCTGGGAAATTACAAGACAATAGACATGTCAAGTGAAAACCAATGGTTTTATTCTATAGGGCAGGAAATACCACAAATAGGGAGATAAAACAACAAAATAACTCTTAAGCAGTGATTCTTGATTGTTAGTGTTTTTGTTGTTGTCAGAGAAGATGGGATACATCAGTGATGTTTATAGTTTACTAATGGAGTTACCCAGCGCAGAGCCTGAAGCAGCAAACCCTTCAGTCGATCTGATCCATTAACTAGGTCTTTTTTCAGCTTCTCGTAGTCAAGCGAAGGCAACAACGGCACGTCTTTGGGCCTCCTGAGAGCAGGAAATAAAAGGATGATGATTCATCACGACAGATCTGGCTCTTCAAGTTGCTGATGGGAAACTTTCCATTTCTGCTGGTCATCAGATATTTCCCTAGTCTGGTTCTATTGCATTTTTCGAATTACTTTTGAATGATCCGAGATGTAAAAGAGGCAAAAGTAAATATTAAGTAAGTAACATGTTAACAAAATGTAATAAATAAATAAATAAATAAATAAATAAATAAATAAATAAAAAATTTAATAAACTTAAAAAATAAAATCACATACAATAAAATAAAAATAAATTAAATTACATTAAATAAAAATTTTATTAGATTGCATTAAATTAAATTAAATGAAAATAAAATATTAAATTACATTTAAATTAAATTACATAAAAATTTAATTAAAATAAATTAAATTAAATAACTATATTGGTTTAGGCATACTATGCAAATAACTTTACTGTTATTACTATTATTATTATTATTATTTTTTTGTTTAGGTGTCTTAGATGTATATGTATATATATATACACACACACACATTTTAAATATAAACAAATAAAATATTAATAATATTTATATATATATATAAATATAAATATATATAAATATTAACAGTATAAAAACAAGATACTGTAAATAAATATATATGTTATATAAAAGCGGCTAGATGTTTTTTCCACACAATGTAAATATTTGGCCGTACACATGTTGAGGGGTCCTAGAATAGAGTAGAGTAGAGTAGAATAGAATAAAATAAAATACAGTAGAATAAAAAAAAAATAGAATGAAAATAAAATAAAATAAAAGTTACCAAATGTTTAGCAGACAGACCTGCTACTACTGGTGAGAAGACACCTAATCTTTTTATCAAACCAAAAACTTACTGAGGTGCGACTGACGCCCGCAGCATTGAGGATGCCTGGAAATGGGAAAAAAGCAATTTGAACATGTTGATAATTGGCTTGCAAATAAAAATCAAATGTCTGTGTGAGTTAGAGAACTTTTAGATGGTGTGTGAGCATTCAGTAATTGACTAGCATGCGTTTTACAACGGTTGCGAGCGCATGCAGTACTCTGAGGTTAGGTGTATGTACATGCAATGATTGACCTGAAATAAATGAATAATGTGGTCTCAAAGCAGGGAGGTTGGAGGAGGGGGTTAGTGAGAGGAATTCTCCATGCTCATTACAGCACTGCACCTGCGGGATCTCATTTCAAACCGAGCCAAAGAGAGCGGCAAACTCTGTCATCTCAAACATGCAATTAGAAGCCGTCCCTTGGGGGGAGGATTACACCGAAACCCATGAGTAGGCGGATCATGTGAGCACAAACTCAGGTGGTTCCGCATTATCTGGAGTGTAGGGGTATGTGTGGTTATGCGAGGCTAAATTTCCTTTTCCCGTCAAATACAAACATCCTTCTTTGATGGGGTGCGTGAGTCATGCTAGTTTAAAACTGGTTTGAGGAAAAATTCTGCATGGCCTTATGCAATGAGTTATGAATACCAACATTGAAGTGTTTGCTCTGAATATTTGCAGATTGTCTGTGGATGTGGATTTCACAATGTCAGGGGTTTAAAGGTAATGAGTGTGTCCTGGTCCAAAGAAGGATTACATGGTTTACATTGCATGTCAAAATTCATTCTTTGTTTTATTTGTTAAAAAAACAAAAAAAAAAACAATTATTGAACTTTTTTCTTTTTGAAAAAATAAAAAACAAATAAAATGCATCTTAATATTATTTTAAATATATTTTTTTTAGTAATATTATAATTATTTTAAATGTTTTTTTCCCCTGCTCACCAATGCCACACTTATTTGATCAAATATATACTATTTATGTCATATCATATGTATATATGTATATATGTATATATATGTATAT
>JAUMHQ010000087.1:12629036-12654178 GCA_032361165.1 Enteromius paludinosus
GGGTCCAGGGCTTTGGCTGGCCACGGCTGGTCAGGGTCCTGGGCTGACCACAGCCGATCGGGAGCACGGCGTGGCTCTGGTGGGCGCACAGGATGTGCGGCAGACTCTGGAGGGCGCACTGGATGCGCGGCAGGCTCTGGAGATGCAGCAGAATCAGGCCAAGGCGGTAGGTCCTCCTCCGCCATTGGCTCTGGCGGGTCGGGCCACGGCAGCAGGTCATCCTCCGCCATTGGCTCTGGCGGGTCGGGCTAAGGCAGCTGGTCCTCCTCCGCCATTGGCTCTGGTGGGTCAGGCCACGGTGGCAGCGGCAGTGTGGCAGGCTCTGGCAGTGACAGCGGTAGCTGGGCCGGCTCTGGCAGTGGCAGCGGGGCAGACTCTGGCAATGGCAGCATGGCAGGCTCTGGGAGTGACAGCGGTAGCTGGGCCGGCTTTGGCAGCGGCAGCGGTAGCGAGGCAGACTCTGGCAATGGCAGCGGCAGCATGGCAGGCTGTGACAGTGACAGCGGTAGCTGGGCCGGCTCTGGCAGTGCCGGCGCGCTGGGCCGTAATGGCAGATCGATATCTGCACCAGGAAGTGGCGGCGTGCGAGGCCGCATTGGCGGATCGGTGTCCGTGAGGATGAGCGCATTCAAACTTGGGGGCGTGTTCAATTCAGGCTGCTCCGGCGGGCGCGGCGTTAACCAGCTCCGGGAGTGCACCGTCATCGTCATCACACTACTAAAGACCACCAACCTCCACGGCAGGTCCCTCACGTCCGGCAGCTCCATAGTAGTCAGACGTTGGGCAGCGCTGTAAAAAGCTGCCGCGAGCACAGAATCGCCGAGACCCGACCGTTCAGCCAGCTGGAAGTATTCATAAACAAAGTCCTCGAAAGGCGGGTCTCGGCGAACAAGAGCGAACAGCTCCGTGGTGAATGGCATCCTTTTGGTTGATGTTTGGTTCTGTCACGAACGTGCCCGTTGTGGTGTGATGCCTGCGCCTCTCAGCACGGCAAGGAGCAGAGGAAACAAGGAGCTGAGCGTACAACCTTTTTAATAAATCCAGGACACGAAAACAAAAATACTGATGAGGCAGCAAACAAAAACACAACTTGAAGCACTCACAAGACTTTAATCAAACATGACTAGAACTCAAAAGACAACCGCTTATACACAGGAAATCTGAAAGGCTAAGGTGAGGACAGCTGACAAAAACAGGTGACACGAATGAACTAATCAGGACCTAATGAGGGTTAAACCAAAACGGGTACAGACAGCGGGGGGAGACAAACAAGACATGTACAGAATGAAAACATAACCAAAAGACACATGGAACGCCTGGGGGCGTGACAATTATATAGGGAATTTGAACAGAATAACTTTTCTGCGGTGGATCACTGAGCCGGTCTGCGACTCACTGAACGAGCCGTATAACATCAACTATGCGCTGGATATTAAAATCCAGATTATAATGTAAACACTATTAACAAGCATAGTAACTAGATCGGCAGTTTAAGACATTAACTTGTAAGCACAAAACACCGATACTTCTCTTTTCAATTATAAATATGGCTTTATTGGATAAACCTAAGACACATAAACACATGCATTCACAAATTTGTATGAGTTGCAGGAAGACAGAAAGTGAGGAAAGAGTGAGTTTAAGAGAATGAAAATGTGAAATTCCAATTCTACAGCAATAGGTGCTATTGCATTGACTTAAACAACCATCAATCAAAAGATTAACTCTCACATTGAGTTCGTCAATGAGGTTAAAAGTAATGATATTTTCACCAGTTCAGCTTGAATCTGGAGGTTTGTTTGCGTTGCTTTTGTGCGCTACGGGATTGCCTCTGTGGTCCTTGTTGACGAAAGGGGTTTGGCCGAGGTTGCTGATTGGCTGGAAGTCAGTCGTTGTGGAAGCCTTGGGAAATGGGCGGTGGCTGAAGAAGAGCGAGTCGCAAAACTTAACACACAAACTCTCACGGAAAAAAAAAGAAATAAAGAATGAGACTAGACTGGTTTTCTGCTTGCTGGAGCACGTGGCATGTCTCTTAAAGAATGCAACAGATGGTAAAATGCATAGGTTTAGCAGAGAGCTAAGGTACTCACACTAGGCATGGTTGCCGTGAACCGGGCCGGAGTGCGATTGTCCCCCCTCCCCACTCCCCCGTGTGCCTGCACTCACATATGATTTCTCCAAGCGTGCCGGAGCGCGCTTACGTCATTATAGTGAGGTGGTTTCAGGATAAAACAGGAAGAGTAGCGCTCTCGCTGAACGCGATGGAGTCCATCACTCTGTTTACTTTATGGATAGTAATTTTGAGTAATTTGGTCCGCGGTGGTCCACAGACCACTTACAGCTTATTGTTAAACAAACATTACACCTCTGCCGTAAACCGAAGCGACCCTAAACGTGACGTTGCGCGTCCTGTTCCGTGCTCCAGCACGGTTAGCACTCACACTATATGCGAATCGTGCCTGAGTCCAACTGAACCGTGCTCTGGCACACCTCTTCCAAGCGGGCCAGGGCCAGCTAAGTGTATCGCGCCCGGGCACGTTTCGGAGCACTCACACTAGTCAAATGAACCGCGCTTTGGTGGTCAAATGCACTCGGGCACTGTTCAAACTGCCTAGTGTTAGTACCCCCTAAGAGCCAAGGGCTAAGACCAAGGAGAGCTAAGAGAGTTAAGAGAGTGATAAGAACAGTGTCTTGAGTTTTTAAACTCATCTTTGGACACATCCCAAAATCGTGTTTTAACCAATAGAGATCACTCTAGCTTTAGGGTGTTGTGAGATTTCTCCTCCCAAACCATAAATCTAAGACAAGTCATGTGGTCTACGTTTTTCTCGCTTTGTAGAGTGTAGTTTTAAACATGATTTCTGTAACATGAACACAATACATTTGACTAAGAATAGGTGGAAACAAACATTTCAAGCAGGAAAATTGAAGCAAAAATATACCAAACACAGATATTCGTACACACCATTCGGTAGTTATTTAAACTACATATACAATGAGTGATAAACACATGGTAATTAAATGTGTGGGATACATATAATATGCAGTGATGCATTTCAGTGATCCAATTCCGTATTAGTATATTTTCAGGCCTGAATAGGCCTTGTGGAATTCGGCTCCTCATATTTCAATGTTCTAATGGAATCTTACGTGTCTGATTCCCTGTAATCCTTCAGTGCACAAACAACTGTAATGATTCAATCAGAGATCTTAATGCATGCAGGTCTTGTTATAAGCATTTATTAAATGTTGTTTCAGTGTTGTTAAAAAGTGTTGTTTTGCAAGTGCAAGAAATTTTGCTTTCAAATGGGTATTGTAGATATCTGTCACGGCCAGCTGGATGTGTCAGTCCAACTTTGGATGACACTCCAGCCACCCATTAACTATGTCTGTGTTTCATGTCACCTTTTTAATGTATGAAGTAATTATTAATGAACTCTCGTCTTGGTACTTATCTGCTCATGTATGAATATCACGGATGTCCTTGGATGTATTAGTCGCTGGTCAATGTTTGGATGTAGGGCTGGGCGATATATATCGTACGATATATTATGCGCATCTCGTCAATAAAGCCGGTTCTTTGACTAGCGTTAAATCTCCGTCAGCTGTTTTCAAAAGGAACGCCAGCTTACAAACTGAGCCGTAGATCACTGAGAAGCTACATGTTAGTTTTGCGGTGATTCAATGGCGTAGCTTCTCAGTGATCTATGGCTTTGTTTATAAGCTGGCGTTCCTTTTGAACCCAGGTGACGGAGATTTAATGCTAGTCAAAGAACCGGCTTTATTGACGAGATGCGCATAATATATCATACGATATGTATCGCCCAGCCCTATTTGGATGTACGTCTGTTTTCCCCATTGTCTAGCCATCCATGTTTTCCCAAGTATTCGGTGTTCCATGTCTCTGGATTTCCCGTTGCCGACTCTGGCTGCCTTCCCCAGATTCTGCTATTGTCTTTGCCTCCTATGTTCCTGTTCCCCATTGTTTACCCTGCTGTACTGACTCTGTTTTGTAAATAAAAGCTTGCACATGGATCCGTATGTCTACTCGCCTGTGTATCATGACAGTATCTATATAGAGTACATTTGGTCCAATGTTTAATGGTGGTTTAGTTTTGTTTTTTGCCTGAATTATGCAGTAAATCAAGCTTTTGACATCATCTTTGCTGTCTGTTATTTTATTAGTCTCCTAGTAATGAGTTCTGTGTGGACGTTTCATTCATTCACTGCAGTTTTAAAGCCCTCGTTGCACAGATGTCACCCAGTAGTTGGGTCTAAGCTTGCAGACTTCAGTAAACTATCACTGATTCAAAAAGAGCTTCTTACAATTTCCAACACTTACAATGCCCTACTTGTACAGTCTTGTATTTGGAAACTTAAACTTACTGTTTGTGTCACAACAAGTATTAACAGTAGGCTATCCAATGAAACAAGATTTTGTTGGACTTTGTTGGATAATATGAAGAACACTTTTAACGTCCTTCCATTTTTGCTAATGATGTTTGGTAAGTGAGAGATTTTAACACTTTCGATTTCCTCGTTGTCTGATCTTTTCTTATTCCTTAAGCTTGTTATTATTTTACCAGTGATCACATTTAACCAGATTAATTGCCACAGTTCCTGATCGGGCAGAGAATTCCTCCACTTTTTGTATAGGTTACTTACGCTGACGCTAATTGTCTTGCAGATAACACTGTTGTAGCTATATGAATAATATAGCAGCTGCTCTTTTCAGCAGATGGCTAGATGCGATTTTCATGTAGCAGTGTTTTCTTTTTAATGATGCATGTAAATGTTAGATGCTATTATATATTGCAAATAGCAGCAGATATTTGCAACTTCATACAGTCTCAGAAATAAACATCCAAAATCTGTCACTGGGGCAGCCCTTTTCAGAAGGTACACTTTTGTACCTATTAGGTTCAAATATGTACACATAAAGTGAACCCTTTAGGTACAAACATGAGTGTATAAATCTACAGTTTATAACAACTGGGCCAAAACAAATCCAGACCCATGCCTGATACTGATAATATTATAACAAAATTGTCCAATAGAATAAAATTGAAAACTTTTTTCCCTTTCATTCATTACTTCTCTGTATAATCTGAGCTGTAAGTTTATTTAAACATTGACTTGATATATTACTCCAAGCCTCTCAAAGATGATTGACACTGACTGGACATTTTTTGCATCACGGTCCAGTTCCTCTCATAGTAGCTCAACTTTCACTTGTACTGTATATATTGCCATTATTATGTAATCCAATGAAAATTACTATTGCTGGTCTTCAATAATAATGTCAAGTTACTTTAATGTACAGTATTTGCACCAAAAAATAAGGATTTATGCTGATATCATCCAAAACCTCACTTTGCAAGGGGTGTTTCGTTTAGAGGGCAGTGCATATGTAATCATAAAACACATGATCAATAATAATGCAATGAAAAAAAATTATAATGATAAGAATTGAGAAGCAAATCCGCATATTAGAATTACATATTAGGATCATGTGACACTGAAGACTGGAGTAATTGTTGCTGAAAATATAACTTTGATCACAGGAATAAATTGCATTTCAAAATGCATTCACACAGTCGTTTTTGGGTTTGGTTGTCCATTTTCAGGGCGGATCAGTTCGATTACGTGATGTATGGAAAAGTCTATAGGATTGAAGGAGATGAAACCTCAACAGAAGCAGCGACGAGACTGTGAGTTTCATTTTTTTTTGTTTTTTTGTAATGCATATTTATGCATTGATTATTTGCTTGCTTGCGTTAAAATTTCTAAATGCATGCAAATTTGACTTCATTCATTTGTGTACGCTTAAGGTTAGCTTATGAAATCTCCCTATAACATCAGTGTTACAAGACACAATACAACAAAACAGCCATTTAAAAGTGTGAAGAAGACTGTCCTGGGGAAGGAAGGACGTTCCACAAATGAAGGGCAACGTAACTTAAAGCCCTGGACCCCGTACTTCTCGGGTGAACACGTAGTTGTTCACCTTGATGGAAAACATAAAGGGAATACAGAGTTAGGCATAGACGATGTAGAAATTAATAATTTGTCCAACAGGCAGTAAATAAATTTTGGAGAAAAAAAAAGGCCCCAAGACTGAGCCTTGTGGAACACCATTAGTATTTAGACCATTAGAAGTTAGTACAAAATATATTAAATAAAGTTGCATGAATTTTATATATCGGAGAATGTTAAATGTGTGATTTTTTCATATGTAAAAAAAGTGATGTAAGTTCATAACGCCAATTTGAAATTGATTTTGCAGTGTAATCACTGTTTCTAGACTGATTTGTGTGTTTGTGTCTCTGCACAGATCTGCATACGTGTCTTATGGAGGTCTGCTGATGCGGCTTCAGGGAGATGCTAATAATCTGCACGGATTTGAAGTGGACTCCAGGGTCTATCTACTGATGAAGAAACTTGCTTTCTGATTGTGTCTCCTGTCCTGTAGGGACATTTGCTTCTAAGGACTGAGAAAACGTGCATTTTTATTTCTGTTTTTGTTTGTTTTTTTAAGCTTCTGAGGCTTTCCTGTTGTGGAAACTTGTCTGGAAATTGTCGTAAATAATTCCATTAAAAACAATATATATGGGGTTTTATATTCAAATCATATGAGTGCTCCGTTTATAAACTGCGGTCTCATTATGTTCGCTGCTTACGTGTTGCTTGAATCCTGTTGAGATCGGTTTTATTTTGTGTGTTTTTTGTCTTTTAAGCCGTTTACCTGTAAAAGAGAAACTGCGTTTACTAGGGATAAGCTTAAGATAATAATTTCCTCCTGGGCCGTGTGAATATAAGCAAATGCAAAAGTAACAGGCTAAGCAAAAACAACAAAGACTGCATCTCACCATAAGTGGGACTCGAGTTTAATTTGATTTATACTATGTGAACGCGGCAGTGTGAGGACCGTAATGGAAATCACAAGACGGCTCAATGGCACAAGTCTGCTGAGAAGCCAGAATATATTATTTAACCCCCGATTATCTTTGCACTGTGTCGCATATGAAAGACTTTTACATTATAGTTCAAAATATTCTGTACTTTATTTGAATTGGACACAAAAACATATAAATCAGGGCTTTTTGACAAGAGAAAGGTTATTTCGAAAACACTGAGTTTTTATTTATTTTTTTAAAAACCATTGCAATTTTCTTTTTTGTCATAATTCATAATTTTATCTCGCAATTCTGTCATTTAAAAAAATATCATTAGTGTAAAAAATGGACTTTACAATTTGCTATTGCAAATTTATATCTCGCAAGAAAAGAAGTCAGAATTGTGAGATGTAAAATCGCAAATGCAAGGGAAAAAAGATAATGAGGTAAAAGTCCTAATTACCATTTGAATCAATTTTTATTTGGTCTTTCATGGAAATTTGTTCATCATTAAATGCCAAAATGTTTTTGCAGATTTTCCAGCTAAATCCGGACAAATTTGTAACAGAAAGTATATGTCTTAAAATCAAACAATTCACGCTTTTACTTTTGTATAATTGTGAAACTATAATCAACTATATCATAACCCAATCATAATCCAACTTTACATACAAACGTGGTTTTGATAAACATTTAGCGGAACTATTTATTTTATCTAATATTACGGCTGCAGTTACAGATTTCGAATGAGAGGGTTATGTTACAAGTTTAGCGTTAAAGAAACATTTTTTTCCTAAATATTTTAGTACAACGCAATGAATAGCCAGTTCAGCAGCTAGTCCAAAAACGAATTAATTTGTGGGAATTGTTTAACTGACATTTTGTGCGTTTAAAATCTATTTTTTCGTGTGGCTATGTTCGTTATATTTGTGCGCAGTTAATAATTTTCTTGAACTTTTAAAACCAAGGTAAATGCGACGAGTGTAGCGGCAACCGGTAGTGACGCCAGAGAGAGAGGCAGTCCCAAGGTGCGTGTTTACTGTGGCTGCAGTCGAAATCACTGCGCACTGGACTGACACGCCGTCGGCCGCTGACTGTTGAGAAGAGTTGTCTGAAGTACACTGCAGCGCGGCCCGCTGGTTCAGACCCGTGTCGTGTTTTTAAAGCGCGCTTGTGTAGTATGTAGTATGCAGTATGCAGTGCGGTAGAGAACACTGAGTGAGCCGCGGTAATTGGGCGCAGTGTCCTGATCATTATGTGCCGCGAGTCGCGATAATAATGGTTCACAATCTCTGCGAAAAGCCATAAATACCAAACAAAACAAAAAAGAGAGTAAAATGGACTATAGACGCAAGAGGAGACTGACCTTCTTCACTATAGGGCTGATCTTCTTACTGAGCGGTATAGAGTACGGTGAGTTATGCTCCTGAACTCAGGCACAGTGTTATTGACACATAGTTTACACTTCTACCAATGGGGTAATACGAGTTATAGCCTATATTGATGCTGTCAGCCGCTATTAGTGCAATTATTTTAAAATAGCCTACTTGTATTTACATATAAAATCAATACATGAACGTTACCATAGTAACAGCTTATTTGTGCATTTTATTATTATTGTGCATTTCTTAAACCACATTAAATCCGCGCATCAATATAGAAAATGACAATATAAATAATTTCTTTAGAGTTTCAGTAGTTAGAAAAAAATCTTAATGAATTGATTTGAATATGAGTGGATTTAAACTGGAATTAAAATTCGATTAAAAGTCACATTGAATTAAATTCGATTTTTTAATTGGTTTTATTTGAATTGGAATTTAAATGAGACTTGTCACGTCACGTCATGTTAGATTGGAATTTAATTTGATTTTGAATTTGCACTGAAATTTGATTTGAACTCAAATTTGAATCAAATCTACAGAATGTTGAACTAGAATTTGAATGGACGTGAATTTCAGTTACTAAGGAACCGAACAATCAGTAATTTAGCATACTATTAGCAATACTTTAAGCTACTGATATGTTTTTTATTTTATAAATTTTTTGCTAGTAGTGTATTATGCTATTTGAACTGTATATAAATACAAAAAATATACAAATAAAAAATTAAACCTATAATAATAATAATGTAGCTAAATCACCCTTCAGTAATAACAAAGAGACTGTGACGCATTCATCACAAATGTTTAACGTGATGTTGCAAATAACCTCGATTGAATTGTTACTTGTTTCTAATAAAGCATATCTTATACATGAGACATGCCTGTCTCAGAATCACTCTTTGTGTTCAGAGATTCTTGAGATTTTTTCACAACAGAATTGTCATAGAGTTTCTCTGTGAATGCACTGCCAGTAATTACAAGTACCAGTACAGATGTGCCCGTGATGTATTAATGCGTGTCCGTTTTCATTTCAGCTGTGATTTTGCCCACAATATGGAGGTATCTGCAGACGTTAGATGCAGCACCGTACTTTCTTGGTCTCAGCCTATCAGCATTCAGCTTCACCGGGCTTCTCGCCGGCCCTCTGTTTGGCTTCTGGTCAGATCGCACACTCACCACCAAGAAAATCATCCTGTTCGCTAATGTCTTTGAAATTGTCGGTAAGCATACACTTAAAAGGAGTGATAGTTCACCCCCCCAAAAAAAAAATTGTTCACATTCAGCCAATCCAAGATGAGTTCTTCATCAGATTTACAGTAAGTGCATCACTTGCTCACCAATGGATGTGAATGGGTGCCGTCAGAATGAGAGTCCAAACAGTAATCTACGCCACTCCAGTCCTTCAATTAACGTCTTGTAAATCAATCAGCTGTGTGTTTATAAGAAATCCATCCCTAAGACATTTTTAACTCGCATCCTGACGGCACCCATTCACTTTCACTGGTGAGCAAGTGATGCAATGCTACATTTCTCCAAACCTGATGAAGAAACAAACTCACCTACATCTTGGATGATTTACTCCTTTAAATGAAGAAAACACTTGCGATGTTGCTGGCTTGTGGGTAACAACTCTGTCTGTTTTTTAGGTAACTTCATGTATTTTATGGGATACTCAAAATGGTTATTGCTCTGCAGTCGTCTGGTTGCAGGTGAAGTTTCAGTCGAATTCTTTTAAGGTTATTTCTATGTTGTATGCTTTAGTGGTTTAACCACTTTGTAATGCTCTAGGTATTGGCACTGGTGCTGGATCATCGATCTTCGGCTTCTTGACTAGAAATACAGCCCCTGAGGACCGTTCGACTGTTTTTGCTGCGGTTATGGCCTGCCGTCAAGCTGGGCTTCTCATTGGTCAGTAAAAATAAATCAGCAGACCATACATTAGTATTGTCAGCATAACAATGGAAACAAAACCTGTATTTTCTAATAATATTTCCAATGGGCAACATGTATAATGAAAATAGCAGAGGACCTAGGACAGATCCTTGTGGTACTCCATACTTTATTGGATTGAATTGAGATGATTCCTTGCTTAAATAGACACTGATAGCGATCGGAAAGAGGGATCAAAGCCTGCCCTTAAATGCCTGTATAGTTTTGTGATCAATCTATGTGTATTTCATGATATATAGTGCCATAACGCAGCACTGAGCAATAAGATCAAGTAAAACTAGCGGTGAGATGCAGCCTTGGTCTGACGCAGGTAGCAAGTATTTTATTTGAAATTCTACATCGATTTTATTGCAGGAAGCAGCACAACTGAGCAGACACAAGTTTTTCTATCAAACAAGATTTGAAACGTTCACTAGGGTCTAGTTGAGGTTTCTTAATGCAAAATTATAATTATAATTATATTATATATTTATGAATTAGAATTACACGATAGTTAATTGGCATGTTATATACATGTTTTATTTTTCTTTCATACATAGTTTTTTTTTATATCGTGTTCTAGGTCCTGCGTTCAATATCTTTCTCAGACTCTGTAACTTCCAGATCGGACCTTTTACAGTGAACAAATACACTTCCCCGGGGGTAAGATCCTGACAATTTTCAACGACATTGTTTGAAGCATCTGGACGTTTGCGAATGTATAATAAACAAATGTGATTTTTGTGTTTTAGCTCTTTATGTGCTTCCTGTGGATCCTTCTTCAGTTTGTAGTGCTGTTCTTGTACTGGGACTTCACTCCTCAGGATGAAACACATCAGAGGAACGGAGTGGAGCGGGAGGAGGTGGAGGAGGAGGAGGAGGAGGAAGAAGAGGGAAAACCTTTGGTTGGGCCCAACGAGCTCACTGGCTCATACGGGACGGTCACCAGTGTCCAGTCCAGGATCTCTTCAGTGGCCAACAGAGACGTGACCCATGTTTCCCCTCCACCTTCACCTCCCCCTCAGGAGGTCAGCTCCAGTCCCTTCAGGAACTTCAGTGCCAGCAGGGGTAAGAGCAAAATTACAGCGCCCCATTATGGATTTTTGAAAATGATCCTGAATGAAAACTGTTTGAAATCTGAATCTCTTTTGTATTCGGATACTAATAGCATTGCCATAGAATTTGTTGTTAAACTTTCAAAGGTGCCTTACTCTACTTTTTCTACTTTCAGAGTTCCTCAGGGAGGAGGTGGTTGTGCTGTTGGCGGCTCAGTTTATCACACTGTTTAATCAGACAGCTCTGGAGGTGAAAACACACACATTGGCATTTGTGGTTTATTGGGACTCTCCATAAGCCTACAAATGTTTGCTTTATTGCCCTAACCCTACTGCTTACCAAAAAAACACCATTTAGTATCTTATCTTATAAGCCTTTGGAATTATGGTGACATTGGCAGTATCCCCATAAACCACCTTCAAATTGTAATACGTATGCCGTACCCATGTCATTAAACTAATTTGTAATTTAACCACAAATACCAACACACACACCACACTCCTATAGTACCAGGTTTGGCAAAATAAAACAATTTTTAATAATTGACACTGCTAGTTCATGTGTTCTCACCACCAAATGTATAATTAGATGAATTCGTATCAAAATTTCACCTGTTCTGAATTCAATTTGAATGACATTTTTTACTTCCTCCATTTACCAACTCCATTACTCCATCCACGAATTTAAATTTTTTACTTGAATTGAATTTGCCATAAACTCCACAGAATGCTGAACTGGAAATTTAATGAATTTGAATTTGGAGTGGAATTGTAATCAAATATATATATATATATATTTTTAAATTGCCACATTTCACAGAATGTTGAATTAGAATTTGAATTGATTTGTACTTGAATGTGCAATTTGCCACACATTGCATAAAAAAAACTGAATTGGAATTTAAATGCGTTTCAATAAAATTTAGAATTGATTCGATTTGGAAATGAAATTGAATTTGCCATACACTTCACAGAATGTTGAATTTGGACAAACCAGAATTAAAATTAGAATCGGAACTGAATTTGGTTTGATTTGATTTGGAATTTGAATTTGCTACACGTTCTACACATTTTGAATTGATTTGATTTCAAATTTGAATTTGCCACAAACTCCACAATGTTGGAATTTGGAACTGGAATTTGAATCCATGATCGTGCAGCCCAAACCGTAAGACCTAGCTGAAACTTGGTCAGATGGTAGTAGTCATTCTCCCTACTCAGGCGCAGAAAACCGGCCCAATTGGCCTAACAGGTGGACATTTTTGGCCATAGCTCGTAAACCGTTTGTCATAGACTCAAAGATTGTACATCATTGCAATTCTTGCATGAGCCAACTTGCGATTTTCTGCTGTAGGACGCACCGTTTTCTTGCAAAATTAAGCTATATCCATAACCCACTTTTACAAACTAGTCCTAGGTTTTTCACCCATTTGGAACAAACCACTGCAGAAATAATCTTTGGACATTTGAATATCAATAATAACCAAAAAAAGTTTAAATTTAGATTTTGGTGTGAAACAGTTGGCAAATTAGCATGTATGCTAACATTAGCCAAATGTTATTTAGACTATAACTCTGGAACGGAATGAGCTATCTTCACCAAACTCGGCACACATGTGTAGATGCTCAAACTTTAGCCAAATACAAAAATAAATACACAGCTCTGCCACTTGGGGGTGCTACGAGTCAGGAAAAAAACATTTTTTAGCTATAACTAGACAACCGTTGGTCTGATCGACTTAAAAATGTATATGCAGTAACTTCGTCCATATGAGGACCAAGTCAACATGAGAACATTGGTGTAAAAAAAAGAAGACCGCCATAGGCCAATGAAATTTGCGCACTTATTAGACAAGGTTAACAGAGGTCGGAACAAAACTTGGTGAGCACATTCGACTCATTGTCCAATGCCACAATATGCATATCATTTGATAGATCTCCTCATAATGAGCAACTTTGCCTCAAGAACCATTGCTGTCAATCAAACCATTCATTAATTATTCACAAAAATGTTAAAAACCTACTTTTTTTAAACTAGTCTCAAGTTTGTTGCTCAATCTGGATCAAACCAATACAGAAGCATTTTCTGGACTCTCCAGATTAATAATTATCAAAAAAAATATATTGAATTTTGTACTTTGGTTAGCAATAACAGGGTCATTTAAAAAGCACGGTTAAAGCATGTGACAGTTGAGTCTCAGCAAGCATGCAAAGTCTCATAGAGCTCAGGATATAGGTAACACTATAACCATTAACAAATGTGTATGTGTGTGTGCGCGTAAGCATGCTCACTGAGTATTCAGTACCATTTAATTTCTTTGTGTGTGCGTCTGAACCTATTGTCCCTTTTCAAAGTGATTTCGATGTGTCAGCTATACACCCAGGTGTCCCTATTTAACCTCAAAGGCCTTAAAAATACTACATATAGGTAGATTTGAAAACTTAAATTCGGATTACAATTCTGCACCCAATTTGTTAATTAATTTCAAATTTAGGAATTGATTTTGAAAATGAAAAGGATTTACATTTATAGCAGGTGGAAGTCACTGGCACTACTTTATATGGCCAGTAATTATTTCTTAAGTGTAACATTTTGTTGTCCCTCCAGACTATGGTGACTCCTCTGACGCAGAAGTTCTTTAACTTCGGCGAGTTGGAGAACAGCATCATGTACTGTGTGTGTGGCGTGGAGGTGATCGCTGGCTTCCTGTTTGTGCGCTGGTTGAGCAAGCGTGTGGCGGAGCGAGTGGTGCTGGCTGTCGGCCTCATCCTCTGCAATATCTCCTGCGTCTGGTGCCTGATCTTCCTGGCCAATCCTCAGGGTAAGAACGCACAGAATTGTGGATCTTGCGCTCATAAGCTGTAAAATCCCTCACGGCTCAATGGTTGTTTCTTTGGTTCAGGCGGATTTGCGTGGCAGCTGGCGGAGTTCATCATTGGTGTTTTCCTTCAGGTCCTGGGCCTTCCTTTTGTGGCAGTCGCCCAGGTGTCTCTCTTCTCCAAAATTACATCAGAGAAGACACAAGGTTAGTCCTGCTTAGAAAGTGCCTAGAAATAACTCAAACTAGAGTAAGCGAACTAAAATTTCACTTGAGCGTGAAAGATTTCAGCATGAGGAGTTCAAGAGGTTGGTTACATTGAGTTACAGTCTTTTTCAACTTTTAGGGCGAGGCTTTGTTAAGCCACACACAAAGTGACAAACGTTTCTAGTCTTTCTGGTTTCCAAGTCAGTGTTTGCTGAAGCTCAGGTTTTTGTGTTCAGGGTTCAGTCAGGGGATCCGGCGCTCTGTCGGAGGACTGGCCACCATCTTCGGGCCTCTCTGGGCAGGCGGTCTGACCTCAGACTTGTACATCATGCTGGGGCTGATGATGGGCCTGCTCGCCCTGCTCACTGTAAGTCTGGAGAAGCCAGTGCTCACAGCTGAATGCTAACTCCCAACATTGAGGCTAGAACAAGATGTCAGAATCTGAGAGAAACTGAGAGTATGAAAACATGCTGAGACATCTCTGTGATTAACAGATTATGATGGTGGTGTCGTATGAGCGGCTGGTGGCGCCCGTTACTGTAGATGATCCCACAGGAGCTGAGTCTGATGACTGACACAGGTAATCACAGAATGAACTGTAGACTGAAGCATGCTTGGTGTTTGGAAATCTAGCATACTGCTTATTGGGCAGTCTAATATATAAGAGTATGCAAGTCTGATGTTTAAATAGCAATATGCTACACTTTTGTCATGTGTTTTAATCACATATTTCATCAAATATCGTTCCGTTATGAAATTGATCCTGATTTTATATGTGTCAGTGTACAGTACATATTTTTTAAATTACGTGTAAACAGTAGTCAACATTCAAAACCAAAGTTGTCCTAAAACCAAAACAATTCCCATTCTTGTTAAAGGACAACTTTGATTACACTTTAACTTTAAAAAAACGACTAATGTACGACCTCAGTTTGTAGTACTACATGTTTATGAACATCATATGATAGATCTTCTCATTCTGAAGAACTTTGCCTCAAGAACACCTGCAGGCGATCAAGTTTGCTAATTCAAGATTAATAAAAGGGTTAGTTGACCCAAAAATGAAAATTCTGTCATTAATTACTCACCCTTGTATCGTTTCAAACATGTAAGACCTTCGTTCATCTTCAGAACACAAATTAAGATGTTTTTAATGATATCAGAGGGCTATCTGACCTTCCATAGACTGCAACACAACTGAAATGATCCCAGGTTCAGAAATGTAGGGGAAAAAACAGTCTATGTGACATCAGTGGCTCAACTTCAGTTTTTCTGATGCTACGAGAATATTTTTTTTTGTGCATGGAAAACAAAAATAGCATATCATCAGCATACCATTCTTCACCTGTGACTTACGTCTTATACTTTCCTCTAGGCGCAAATTTCATTTATGCGCATGCTTTCCCCGAACGCAAACAAGGCTGATTATGTCAAATACGTTAAAACTTGCGTATGTGTTGTGATACTGTCTATAATGGCGGAAGACGTAAGTCAGGGGAGAAGAATGGTATGCTAATTATATGCTTTTTTTGCTTTCTTTGCGCAAAAAATGTATTCTCGTAGTGCGGCAAAACTGAAGTTGATCCACTGATGTCACATGGACTGTTTTACCAATGCTTTTACTACGTTTCTGCACCTGGGATCTTTTCAGTTGTATTGCTGTTTATGGAGGGACTGATGGCTCTCTGGTTTCATCAAAAATATTTTAATTTGTGTTCTGAAGATGAATGAAGGTCTTAGGGGTTTAGAATGACACGAGGGTGAGTAAGTAATTGCTGAATTTTAATTTTTGGGTGAACTATCCCTTTAAAAAAAGTTTTGGGCATAATTTCAAGACAACCACTGCAGTACAATTCTCTGGACTCTGTAGGTCAATAATGAACAACAACAACAAAAGTTTGAGCTTTAAACCTTGGTTAGATGTACTGTAACAGGATTGGTTAGCCCAAATGTTCACATTTTCAACACCTATGAATTCTAAACTAAAACTAAAAACATGAACCTGAAAAAAAAAAAAAAAAAAAATATATATATATATATATATATAAGAAAAAAAGAAGAAAAAAATTGAATAAAAAGTAGCTAATTATTTACCAACTTTCTTTCCCTGTTTGTAGGTTTGACATCAATTAGTTCATGCCATTGTTGGTCAGAAAGCTGTTGGTGAATCATTTGACTCAATAAATCTTGAGAAATCAGTGTAGGTTTGACTGACTGACAGATGTGAACCAGTGACGAGTGGACAACATCTGGATTCACTGCAGCAACCCAAAGCAATGCAGTGAATGGAGACGTCAGGAGTGGGTAAGAACGACACAACAAGCAGAAAGACTAAAGCAAGCGCAAGGCTGATGGATAAATGGGCTTAATCTCTGCATGCTCTCTGCAGAGCTCTGATCAGGGCAAAGACTCTTTTGATAAACGCACATTTCTGCTATATTTCCTGTGGAAATTCCATTAGATTCAATATTTTAGGATTTAAAAACGAAAGGCCACATTCAGAGGGAAAATCCATTCAAGAGTGTCATAACGTTTTTTTATTAAAAAAAAGAGATGCAGTAAGTAAGTTTAAATTTGTTTGTGATTGATAATTTAATAAATATTATTTATGCATTTTGATTTTAAAATGATGCTGAGGCAGTTTATGTTAGAAAGCTTCATGATTATGATTATTTTATGTTTAACTAATAAGATTAGTGCTACTTCGAATAAAAATGATATTATTCAACCTCAGGCCAAAAGTACCAGGGCTGCATTAAGATCAAGTACAACTGGAAAAAATAATAATAACCTCATTACATCTCAAAAATATTTTGTCTCCCTTTCCTTCTTTCTTTCTGCCAAAATGTCTTATTGTTCCCTTTCAGTCAGTCACCATTACGTTATATCACTGACTGACGTCATGGGATCCCGCCTAGGAGGCCAATCGAAGAGAATTGGCCTGTGGCTTTTGCATGCCTAGCCACCCCCCCGAACATACAGGTTCATAAGATGGCGGTGTGCAAACCACCATTAGCTTTTCTGCTTCTAAACTGATCGCATCGAAGGCGAAATAAGAAGAAAGAAGTTACCTGTTGCTGTAAAGATTTTCAGCCAGAGATCGTCCTGCAGATACAGCGCAGATGGCATGCGGCCATCCTGCAGGCACTATGATGTTACATCATTGACTGAAGTCATGAGCCAATGCACTTACATAGCAGCACAAGGGTAGTTCTGACTGTAGGTTGATGCAGGAGCAGCGCATGACGACTAGCTTTGCTCTACGGGTGACTGAAGTCTCGGCACGGTCCCTCGGTCAGTTGATGTTCATTTCTGTCTGTTCCTGGTGTGGATGGGTAACGCAGACAAAGTTGTCTTTCTCGATGTGCCCGTCCCCCAGGATAGGCACTATTGTTGGGGACAGTTCCCAGCAGTTCTCTGCAGCAGACGGAGGTCATCAAGTACATTTCCTCGGAGTGATTTCAAAGCTCCCACCAGCTCCGCCCCTGGCAGCTCCATAGGAGGTAATACCTCAGCAGGGTTGTAGAGCCAGCCACCGTTAGGGGGCATAGCCCGTGCAAATCTGGCCACCTCTAAAGTCTCCAAGACTTCGGGCCGGCCTAGACTTGGGGACACTGATTTCTACAACCCCAACCTCGGGGGAGGGCCGATGGCTTTTCTCCGCTGCTGCTGGTAACCCAGGGGACTCACATCTCTGGGCCACCTCGCCATGTTCAGTTTGTGATTAGCGCCACCCCTCCTCATGTCTTTGTTCATGGTGTCACAAAAATGCTACCGCGGGGCGAGGGAGATTTGGCGAGTGCCAGATATGCCGGCCAGTTTCATGTCCCGGACGCATCACTTCTGGGACCGATCCACCTTTCTCTCCCTTGCTGCCCCCACCGTGAGTACATCGTTAACTGCGCCTTGATCCCGCTTGCTCACTGACTGTTGTCCCAGGGACCCTCTCAAGTCGCCCCTCCGCAGTGAGCCTCCTTGCACGAAACCCATGCAAGACCAGGGAGCAATAGGAGCAGGTTCTGTTGGTTGCCCCACTCTGGCCCACCCGAGTCTGGGTTTCGAACCGCATGCTCCTGTCGACGGCCCTCCCTGAAAAATTCCCCTGAGGAAGGATCTTCTTCTCAGGGGATAGGCACTAATTGGAACCCATGTCCCGATCCTGGAACCTGCACGTCTGGCTTCTACTCGGGACTCGGTAGACCCCTCTGGCCTTCCCAGGCCGTGGTGAATACCATCACTCAGGCTAGGGCCCCCTCCATGAGGCAGGCCAAATCCTGAAGTGGGGTCTGTTTGCTGACTGACGTTCCTCTTGCCCAGAGGATCCTCAGAGATGCTCCATCAGAGTGGCACTCTCCTTCCTTCAGAAGTTGGAATGGAGGCTATCCCCTCCCACTTTGAAAGTCTTGTCGCTGCTTTCGCAGGTTTATCGTGATGCAGCTGATGGACTTTCCCTGGGAAGACACCGCCTGAAGGGGTGAAAAGGTTGAACCCAACCAGACCGCACCTAATCCTTACAGGGGACCTCTCCGTCATCCTGGATGGACTACTAGCTAAATTTAGTCTTTAAAGGACTTCGCTCCTGGTCACGCTCACCTTCACGAGAGGGATGGGAGACCTGCTTGCATTCTCGGTCAGGGATTCATGCCTCTGGTTGGTCTGGTTACCCTCATGTGATCCTGAGACCCAGACCTAGTTATGTGCCCCAAGTCCACCGGAGTACCGCCTCCTTCTCGGGCTAGTGCACGGCGCCTCTATAGCAGACATCTGCTGTGCTGTGGGTTGGGGAACGTCTAATATGATTTTACAAATTGCAATGCCATTCCACTGGATCCGAGCACCTTTATCCAGTTTTACCATTGGGTTACATGAGGCTTTCTTCACCCTCTTCGGATCTGGCATCTTGTTCCATGGTTTATTCCCACTGTGTTCACCTTATTCTAGTAAGATCTCTTCCACACAGGACAACCTGTGTTCTCCGACCCCAACTCCTGCCTCTGAAGGGCCCAATCTCTGGCCCTCAGGGCTTTGTGATGGTTACGTTAAAGCTTCCATTCAGCCTGACATGCAGTTTTGGTCACAGCCTATCAGAATTTGGGCTTCCTACATGACGCAGTCCGGGTTGTGGCGTTTTCAATAGAGACCTCATGACGTCAGTCAATGACGTAACGTCATAGTGATAAATCAGCAAAAATCAGCAAAAATCAGTCAATGACGTAACGTCATAGTGACTGATTGAAAGGGAATGTGTCGGTTACGTAAGTAACCCTCATTCCCTGAAGGATGGAACAAAGACATTACATCCCTCCTACCACAAGGTCGGACTGTGCTGGGGAGTCGGGTGCGATCGGCCCGTCAGCAGGAAACAAATGGTGGTTTGCATATCGCCATCTTATGTACCCGTATGTAAGGGGGAGTGGCTAGGCATTCAAAAACCACTGGCCAATTCTCATTGCCGTTTTCTCCACCAGTCAATTGGCCTCCAGTCGGGAAAGAGTGTTAAATACATAACCGAGACATTTTATCATCATCATCATCATCATCATCATCATCATTATTATTATTATTATTATTATTATTATTATTATTATTATTATTATTATTATTATTATTATTATTTAATGGTTTTAATATTCTTATATATACACGCTACCGTTGAAAAATTTAGAAAAAACTTTAATATTGTGAAATATTATTTCAATTTAAAATAACTGTTTTCTTTGTGAAATATATTTTAAAATGTAATTTATTCCTGTGATACAAAGCATCATTACTTCAGTCTTCAGTGTCACATGATCCTTTCAGAAATCATTCTAATATGCTGATTTATCTTAAATAGTTCAAATTGAACAAAGATGACTTGTAACATGAAAACAAAACAAAAGAATGATTTAATTTCATAAAGCCAAACTATTATTTTTAAATGGTGAACTGTCTAAGCATGACAGGGTTAAACATAATGTCTGCATGATTTAAAAATGCATAAAATAAAAAAAAACAAAAAAACACAAACACACACAAAATGTCAGTTAGTTTCATTTAGTCTCTTTTTATTCTTTCTCTCTTAAGACCAATTAAAGTATAATGGCAGGAACAGAGAAATGTTTGGATAAATATAAAAAAATCAGCATTAAATGATGATTTAAATATAAAATATATTAAATTAATAGTATTTTAATATCTGAATACAATAAGACTAGAGACTAAAGACTAAAGGTAAATCTTGTTTGTTGAATCACTGCAGAATAAAGCTAAACGTAAACTGTCCACTAGAGGGAATCATTAACCCACATAAAACTATCCAGTTAGTATTGAGAATGACAGAAATATTGAGGCATTTATTAATCTACAGTGAACTTGTTACTCCGTTTCTCCTCATCAGCAGTATTTGTTAGTGAAACTTCTCAGCCATCACTACTAAGTAACAATATACGCTTCAATTAATATGAACGTGACTATATAGTGTGACCTATGGTTTTGTTATTTTTTTTTTAGCAGAAATAAGCAAAAAGCAATATATATGACAAACAAACACATGTGATTTTTTTTTGTATTAACATATCTGTGTCATAATATGTGCTACAGATTTGCATAATTTAAACGTTCACTTAAATGTGTGGCCACACAATGTTTGTTTAAATATTGTATGTAGTCTTTTATTGCAATGTTACTATGTGTATTATTATTATTTATCAGATACATGTATTAGTATTATTCTGTGTCTTAAATGTTCTGAATTATTTTTGCAGCGTTTGATGAATGGGCAGGCTATTCTTTTTTTTTTATTTAATTTAAAAAAAAAATGAGATCAATCAATTAAAATTATTATTTATTAGAGAAAAGAAAAGTTACATTTTGAACATTTCCTGTTTCAAATAGAAAATAATGGGATGTGTGTTCCGATGGGAATCATCCAGGTGCTTCTTGATGGAATTTATTTTTAAGATTTTGTTGTTTTCCCATAAAGCCTATTTTTACCCTCTGTCTCCCAATAAACTGTAAAAGCTACATCTGGATGATTCACTGTTGTTACAAGTCTACGTTTTCTGTTCTATTAAGGATGTTTGTCATTACAAAAAGTAACCTTAAACAGGTTAACCTTTTATTTTAGTGTGTCATAACTAGTTGCTTATTAGCATGCATATTACTAGAATATTAGCCATTTATTAGTATTAATTAAGCACATAATAATGCATTATTCTACATGAGCTTATTCTACATCCCTAAACCTACCCAATACATAAACTTAACAACTACCGCACTACTGTAACTATCAATATTTATCGACGGAAAATTCCAAAGCATTAACAATTTATTTTCAGATTTTGTTTGACAACTGTATATGATCAGTACATGAGCATGTTGAAAACTTTAGTTTAAATTATATGCAAAGGCATTTAAATAATCCTAATAATAATATAATAATAAAAATGGTAATCATGTTTTCCAACAATATCATCTTGTATTGCAGAATCTTTAATATTACTTCTTCCTTGTATGTCAAAACATTTCTTTCTTTTTTTTAATCCTTATATTTTTTGTAATTTCTTTTTAGGTTTAAATTAAAATCTCATCCCAGATTTAATTCAGCATCTTTAGATTTTAAGTTTCAGTCCAAAATAGAGCTATATTTGATGTATATTTGAGCGTATGACTGCAACATTGTTTTCCTAAAACATTTTAATATCAGAATGCACAATTCAAATAATAATATTTCAGGAATATTTCAGTAACACACAGTAATATTCAACTTAGTTCAAGACTTTACTGCTGAATAATTAAGCAAATTTACACAGAGCTCGTGGAAGTATAAAAGAAAATGTTAAATAAAAAGATTATATTACATTATCCCCCAGTTTCACAGACAAGGCTTAAACTAGTCCAAGACTAAATTGCATGTTTGAGCGGTCTCAGATGAAAATATCTTGCTGACATATCTTAGAACATGTCAGTGGCATTGTTCTGTGTTAAGATGCACACCTGTAATATTTATAAGGCATTTTTGTAAAAGTTACTTAAATATCTTAATTTAACTAATGCCTAGTACTGGCTTAAACTAAGCCCCGTTTGTGAAACCGAGCCTATATGTGATAAGTTTACATTAAAGTGAATGGGCAGCTTTGAAAACGTTCTGTTCCAGCTCCAAACACCAGGGGTCACTGTGTTTCCATACGGCCAAACGGTCACGCGTTTGCGAGTCACTTAACGATGGGCGGAGCATTCGAGCTTGTGCTCGTTAACATTCCTTGTAAACAAGTGAGATTGTTTGGAGGCGGAGCCATTCGGTGGCCTTTCGCTGAACTCTGCTTCTAGACGAAGGAGGGGGGGTGGGTGAAAGTACAGCGTATTAGCATTAGCCAGGCATTTCTGTTATGTTTTAAAGAACGGACTCGTGGCCCGCAGGACAGATCTGACCGGGCGGTGACCCACCGACTGGGGTCAGGAGTTCAGAAAATGTCACGTCATAGCTGATGTGACAGTCAGTGGCTAGTGTTGAGCCCCTAAAAAAAAAAATTCATCCCGCCTGTGTAAATCTACGATAGCAGATACACGTGAACTTCAGATGAACTTTGCTTAATTCTTTCGCAGGGACAACGAGAGTTCGTATTTGAGTTTGTTTGGGTTCGTATTCGCTAGAGATTCGACACACTGGAGCGATATCTAATTTCTGTTAGATCATCCGAGATCTGACCGAAGTTTGACCTCGTGCGCGTACGTCAAATTCGGCTGGATGTCATAAGCGACCTCGCCATGCCATGTTACGTTCTGCTATCCCCTTAGTTTTCAATTTAAGCACTTTAAAATGTCAAAAACGCCACTTTGACTAAGACTTTAAAAATACATTGCCGACAGCGCTTCACTAAACAACAAAATAAAATGCGTTTTTTACGTTTTCCTGGCGCTTTATTAAATATTAAGATTATACAGCGGTGTTGGAAGACGCTTTTAAGAGTTGTAAATCAAGGAAGTGTCACTGCCTCAAAAAAAGCCTTTAAATAATCCAGCGTGGCATTTACTGAAGTGCGACCGAGGACTGAATATCCTCCTCGATAATGGATGTGAGATGCGTATAAAGTCCAGCCGAGGGCTGTATATGGGAACAGGACTGCGAGAGAATGTCGAGTGGTCTTAAAATGTTAGGGGGGAATGTCATGGGTGTCGTGAAGGACTTTGGATGTATTTTTGTTAGGTTTAGTACGCTGTATTTTTTTGTGAATTATTCCCATTCTTGATTGTACAAATGTAATGTAGTTCTAATATTCTTAATGGATTTGTTCACATAATCAAACGATTTTGTCATCATTTATTCAGACTTTTTTTATACTTCAGAGGCCAATTGGAGATGTTTTGAATGATGTACTGACACAAAAGCATTGTTAAAGTATCATAAGTAGTGTAATAAGTGTATCATAACTTTTATATTGTATTTAAATCTTCTAAAGTGAAATGACAGATTTGTTTTCATTTTTTAATCATCATTTTGAGGGTAGGTGATTTGGTGCAATTCTGGTTGTAAGTCTCTTCACATCCTTCACTTAACAAAATGACTAATGTTAAGTGATTTAAACGTATTCATGTATATGCATATCGTCTGTGGAAGGTGTAGCAGACAGGTGTAGTAAAATAAAGGCGTAGCAGACAGGTGTAGAATTGCATCAGTCTCTGCATTAGTGCCACAAATGTTGAAGAAAGAATATATGCAACAAAAAATAACATGATAAATACATCATAAAAATGTACCATTTGTGTTTTACAAAAGAAGAGAATATGAGTACCACTAAAATGTAAAAAATGTGTAAACATACATATATATTGTGAGTTATTGAAAAAATAATTTGTGTTCCAAAGGAAATAATCACACTGGTTTGGGACAACATTACTCTGTGCATTAGAGGAAAAAATGGTTGTAGAAAATATTTAAATATCGCAAGTTATTGCAATTAAAATATTATTAATACTTCAATTTTTGGATGGGTTTAGAACAACATTACTCTGTGTTATTGCTGCACGTATAAAAAAAAAATATATATATATATACCCGCTTTCTTATACAAATCAACCCCAGAATCTCACAATAATTTGTGACTAATTCACACAAATTCTTACACTATGATTTGTGAATGGAAGGAAAAATGGAAGGACTCAGGTTGAGCCCATTCTCCTCCAACATTACAGTACTTGCACTTAAAAACTATGGTATGTGCATCACAATAATGTTTTAATAAAACATTGATTAAAATTGAACTGATTTCATTTTTCAATATGCATTATGCTTTAATTAAATTGAAGCACGTAACTCAGTCGTCACTCAGCAGCACAGTCAGTGGGATGTGAGACGAAGCCTGGAATACGAAATACAGGGACCTTGGGATGTACAAACTGGTTTGAGATAGCGTTGCACAAATGAACAAAAAAACGCTATAGTCATCGCAAAGTAAAATTACTTGATAGATTGTTACGTTTTTATATTCATCGATACACAAATGAAAATAATCCAGGTTTGGAACTACATTAGTCTCTGCACAAATTTGTATTTGCTAAAATTCGCGCTCGTGCAAATTTGCATGATTTGTCGAAAACAGATATATTTTAGGAGTTGGCTAATTTATAGGAATTTGTACGAAGGATCACCCTATAAACACACCCCTCACAAAAAGTTGGCCACCTTGTAAAATGCATACAAATTGGTCGTGAGATATCAAATAGCGCAATAGTCATCACAAAGAAAAATGACTAATAGATTATTAAATTTGAGGTTTGGAACTGCATTAGTCTTTCCATTAGCGTCGCACACATTAAAAAACAACAACAACAAATAGTTGTACGAATTTGTACAATTTGGGTCAAATTCTA
>JAUMHQ010000087.1:12654278-12680308 GCA_032361165.1 Enteromius paludinosus
TACAAATTTGTAGGAATTTTGAAAAATAATGCATCTTTTACAAGGTGTCTAATTCAAACACATTTGTCGAAATTTGCATGATGCAAAATCATTGGCTAATTTGTAGGAATTTGTACAATGGTTCATCCCTCACTGAAATTATACAAAATTGTGTGAGTTAGCTACCTTTTAAAATGCGTACCGTTTTTTTTTTGTGTGTGTGAGATATTGTTGCACAAATTAAAATACCGCAATACTGATCAAAGAGACAAATTACTACTAGACCATTAAATTTGTTTAATGTTACACAAAAGTAAACAATACAGGTTTGGAATTGCTGTAGTCTCTGTATTAGCGCCATACACGTAAAAACAAATGAACAAAAGAACAATTCTGTCGCAATTCAATTATCGCAGTAGTCACTGTAATGGAAAAAAATTACTTCTACATCATTTAAAAGAGAAAATCAAACAGGTTTGGAACGACATTACTCTGAATTGTTTCTGCAGACGTCTAATGAGATGTTACAATCTTTCAAAATGGAGCATAACCCTGTTCTCTTGATTATGGGACACGTCTTTAGAATAAGTGATTTGTTCTTCTCTACTTTGTCTCTTTTAATCGGTTTAGCTGATACAACAACAGGTGTCCAGTGAGGAAATCTCTCAAACACTTTCCCAGCAGTGGAGGGACGGCTAAATCGCGTTCATTAGTCCACTCCATAAAAACCCAAAACAAAACCGGCTTGTCTGAAGAATGAAGTTCTTCGGCTGCCCCCGGTGCATTCGCGTCGGTTTAGTGTCCGTACTGCCCTGCTCCGCTCTGACGGCCCCCGAGGCCCCATCCTCCCGCAGGTGTTGGGATTATCGCCCCATCTGTGTCACCCGCGCAGGGCCACGCTGAGCCGCAGGGTCCCCTGCTTAGCAAGGCACCTCGATTGTTAACCCTGATTAACATGATGTGGCACTGAGTGGAGAAACTGTGTGAAAATCAAACGCATGACATGACCTACTGCCCTGCTGCTGAACCACGACAGAGACCGAGAGAGAGAGAGAGAGAGAATGGAGACCAGCAAACAAAACATGCTCAACCACAGACTAACATGATAAGGACTGGATAAAACAATACAGTTAGACCTATTAGTTACTTACATATTACTAGAATATCAGCCATTTATTAGTGCTTATTAATCACTTTACTCTACATGACCCTATTCTACATCCCTAATCCTACCCAATACCTCAACTTAACAGCTACCGCACTAACTATTAATAAGCAGCCAATTTAGAATTTATTGAAGGAAAAGTTCTAGTTAATATTGAAAATTGTTACCTCTTTTAAAGTTACCCATGATAATTTTAGGTGCTATTACACATTACGAATCTGTAGCTCAAAGCACGGCAGCACTTTGAAACAAGCGATTGTACATATACAATTTTATTTTTCTGAAATTTGAAAACTGCTGATTACAAAAAAATGCATGAAGCTATAATACATAAACTGCGTCCCAAATGATGCATTAAATGTACTTATAGACGTATTTTTGTATTTGTATTTGTATTCATTTTTGGTATTTTTGGTTTTTCGAGGAAGACTCTGTTCTTTCATTTAACTATTTCATGTTGCAATATTCCTACAACCAAATACTAAAAATGCTGGCATGGCTAGCAACTTAAAAAAAACAAAACCTGTAGAAAGATATAGTGATCATTTATTGATTATTATTGTATTTATTTTAAATTTAATTCAAGTATAAATTACATAGCATTGTACAAACAAATTATTATAATTGTTATTAAATAATTGTAATTATAATAATTAATTCAATTACTATTTAGAATCATTATTATATTACTATAATTATTAATGATTAAAATAAATATTTAAAAACCTGAAGTAATAATATATATTGCTATGTTTATTTAAGTATTTGCTTATTTAGTTTACTTAAAAATGTTATACTATCATATCATATACTATCGTATCATAATGTTATTAACCAGTTATTATAGTATTAAAACAAATTTATTTACTTGTAATGAACTTTAATAGAAAAAAAAATATATATATACTACCAGTCAAAAGTTTGGAAACGGTAAGGTTTTTATTATTCTTATATTTTTGTAAATAATGGGTTTCTATTTTAATATACAATAAATTCTAATTCATTCCTAAATTTTCAGCATCATTACTCCAGTCTTCAGTGTCATATGAACCTTCAGAAATCATTCTAAAATGCTGATTTATTATCTGTGCTGCAAACTGTGCGGCTTACTATTTTTTATGAAACCTGTGATGTTAGGATTATTGAATGAATAAAATGTTAAAAAGAAGAGCATTTATTTTAATAGTTTGGGGTCAGTCATTTTTTTTATTTTAAAGAAATAAAAACTTGTGTTAAATTGATAAGTGATGGCAAAGACTTATAATGTTAGAAAAGATTGATATTTTTAATAAATGCTGTTCTTTGTAGCTTTTTATTTATCAAAAATCCTCACAGAAATACATTATATATTAAAGTAGATTAAAATTAAAAATAGAAACCTATTATTTTAAATGGTAAAACTATTTCACAATATAAATTTTTTCCTGGATTTTTGATCAAATAAATGCAGCCTTGATGAACATAAGAAACATCTTTTAAATATATTACAAATCTTACTGTTTCCAAACATTCGACTGATAGTGTATACGGAAATAAATTTGTCAATAATAATAACATTTGTGCTGGGTAACGATTAATCACAATTTATCATGTCCAAAATAAATGTTTTTTGTGTAAATAATATGTTCACACACACGCATGCATGTATATACTTTTATACAGTATATAGACACACACACATAATAAACATACACAGTACAGTACACACACATGTTATGTTTACAAACGTTTATTTTATTCATACTGAAATGTAATTAAATTCAAAATATCTCAAACTTAATGATAAGAACATAGATAATCAGTACTGTAATTGTGCTTAAATATGATTAGCAGTTCCCCTTTAATACGTTTTCAAAATAATAATGATTATTATTTCCAGTTTCAGCTGATTTAATTTTTCATTAAAGAAAAAAACAATAGTACAACATTATGAACTGATTAATCTCCATGTATGATAGCAACAGACAGAGAGATAAGTCTGATCAGCAGTTTGGAGGCAAAGTGAGCAGAAGTTCAGATTGGGGCTGTTAAGGAGCTTTGTCCGTGTCTCGAGACATGTTCCCATTACAAAGCGCTGACCCGCGAGTAAACGGCCAGGACAGAGGCAGTTAGATTTGATCAGGCTGTGCCATGTTAAATCATTCATTAAATCCAATTAGCAGAGGTGCTTTAAACGGCCCAGTGCTCCGGAGCTGGGTTACATGTTTAAAACACTAAAGCACATTCATATCAAAGACACATTTGCAATTAAATATTGAACCTTATTGTTGTCTACAAGGCAAAATGACTAAGAACTACTTCATATAGGTAAGATTTATTCCTCAAATTATCCTCTGTTTAAGTTAAACGAGTAAATGAGAATACGAGCGGTTTTGGACGTATTATTAGCGCTGTAATGAGCAGTGTGTGATTTTCTGCTTCATATCAGTGGGAGAAGGATCACAGAGATCTGACCTACTTTCTGCTCTAATCCGTGCTGACGGAGTCAAATATTCAGCCCGGACGATGCTGCTTGTGTGGAATCAGAACGTCATGGACATACCTGTTGGAAAGCATCATGTTCTGGGTGAAAGACTGAAATGAAAAGTTTGAGTATTTCAGGTGTAGCGAGCGCAGTGCTGTTAGCACGTGTCGTGTGAGATGTTCAGATCAATATTTGAAATGTTAATAAATATTTGAAGCGGCTGTGCTGCATTTAAAGAAGCAGGACGTATGCATTTATTCATGCGTTTAATAGTTAAAGCTACAGTTTTGTAGATATATTTCCGTTTTATTTTAAATTAACTTTTTATGTGTTTGTTTTGGTTCTTAAAGTACCGACCTTTCTTGCATGATAAAATTTAACAAATAGAAAATGCAAATAAATTACACACAAATAGATTAGATCTAGAAGAATTTACGCACACATGCAGACCATTTTTAGATCAAACACACTTCTGAACAAACAAATTAATCCTCTAAGTAACATTTGTTTTATCTATTTGAGAATGTTTAAAACGAGTTTAGCTGCAGTAAAGGACTGTTGCGTCATAAAATCTGAATTATTGTTTTTGTTGCTATGTTAAAATATAATAATTCTGTAAATTTTGGAAATTGGGATGCAAGTGAAGCACATATAATGAATGGTACTAATGTGCGTTCACAAAATGATAATAATAATAATAATAAACAAGCAATAACAATTAATGCAAATATCTTTGCTATATGAAACAGTTATTTAAGTATGATCAAGATTAATCTAGACAACCTTTTAAGATAACATTTGCTTAAGATTTATTTATCTATTTATTTTTACTAATGCTTCAATGCTTCATTATCCTTTGTGATATTAATGATTAATGTTCAGCAATATAAAACAAGGTAACGCTTAACTATACGTAATTCTGAAATATACAGATTTAGAGTTGCAACTTATCTACAATTTAAAAATATATAATAATAAAAAAAGCCATGACGCAATAGCTTTTTGTGTAGTTGAAAATATCACATAATGCAGTTGTTCACAGATTTTATTTTTTATGAATAATACGTTTTATTGGTTACTTGTATTTCTACTTATATTAATTGAATGAATTGTCAACTTGGGTTCTAATGTTTACTGTTTACAACAAACTATCCATATCCTATCCATTTTGTCTTTGGCTAATGTACTAAAGAACTGTGAATTTAAATAAAATTAAAGATATCCAGTTAATAAATACAAAACCTTAAACGAATAAATAAAGATGTTTCAGGATTGCCATGATTTCATTATCTTCTTTCAATCAGCATTGCGTGGTCTAAATATAAGACGACGAAATATGATCCAATCCCAGAGAAAAGTTATTATAGTGTCAGTTTCATGATATTCAAACCTTGTGCAGTTTTCAGAAGATGCGCATCTACTGTATTCCCGCAAGCATGATTAATGAATTCTACGGTCATTCTAGAATCGTGGAAATACTAAACCAAAATCTACATGAAAACAACCCACCTCTCTGCCTAATACAGTCAGAAATAATCATTAATCATCATCAATAATCAAGAATGAAATTGGACCTAGTACACGTCCAGGTGGCACCCCTACAATACTTTTTGATATAACAGGCTTTTACACTTCACTAAAAAGCCTAAAGCTACTTACACCATCATGACTTGAGTTTCCTAAAGTGAGACGGCTATGTAGATGTCATTTCTTTCATAAAACATTGCAGCAGTGTGCACTTCAGGGGCTATTGAAGTCAAGACTGAACTTTTGACCCCGTCCAGTGATCCTGGTTTAAATATAGGAGAACCAAACTGCCGCAGTCGGTGAAATCACAGTGTGAGGAGCTGCCTGGTGCTTCACATTTACTATAGGGAAAGAGCTCACAAACATAGCCTGGATTGGTGCCCTAATTACATCAACATGTGAGTGATTTCCCCTTTGGGTCACTTGGACTCTGCCAGCTGCGAGGCTGCTGTCTCTCTGTCTTGCTCTGTCTCTCAATCCAGCTATTTCCTGTCTTCCTGGATTTAGGAATTGTCACTGTCACATCCGTTTGTGAATGCTGAGCATACAGATTAACTGGATATCTGGGACAATATTTAAGACTTCAAACTTGATCATCTTGGTATGTCTAAACTAGGGTCAGAAATTAACCAGGACTGGAGGCAAAAATGCCACATCAGGGACAGGAAAATGTTTTCTCCGTGTCACATGTATTTCTACAAATTGTCAAAAAATTACTTATTTGAATTCATTTTGAATAAATACATTTTAAATAAACTAAATATCAGTTAACAATTTTGTACAAATAAAGTAGTTATTGATAAACTTACATCCCATATATATGTCCTAAAAAACAATTTTTACCTATGTATTTAAAATGCTTGAAAATGTTTCTAAAGTAAATGTGACATAAATTTTTTTTATAATGTCACTAAATAAAAAATAAATATATTAATAAATCTACAAAAAATATACAATTAATCTTGAAGTAAGCAAAACAGATACAGTGCCTTTCTTACTAACGTATAATTTTCTAGTAGTTTATCATATTTAATAATTCTACAATAAAATATTTAGCATAATATCAGTGCTATTTTTTGTTAATTTTTTTTTGTATTTATTTATTTTTGTAATGATTTATAATATAATTATGACTAGTTCAGTTAATCAATTCAGTATTTTGAATACATTTTCGAGCATTTTCGAAAAATAAATCTAGGAAAATTTATGAAAAAATCACCATCAAATTGTTTAAATTATATTTTTACTTCTGGATATGCAATATTTGCAAAACCGTCAGACTTACATAGTATTCAATGTACAGTAAGCATAAAAGAAATAACTGGAAATTAATTATATTCTGTATGCGTGCTAAGCATCTGTCCAGATTTCTGCTGCAGGTCAGTTGTGTATGACGGTATGTTGTATGTTAATTCTAGCACATTTATTTTTTTAAAATTTAACAAGCATGCATAATCAGAGCTGCAGGGGAAATGAGTGTGTGTATCGCTTGGAAATATGTTTCTAAAATACTATTTGTATGTGGATTGTTTCATAAAAACCAAGAAACAGTCAGAGGGAAAACAGAGGTCATTCTGTTTCATTTAACAGGATAAAATATGCAGCAATATGCTTGATGATGTGCAATCTGTGCATAAAGACCAGTGCACAGTGACACATTTAAAAACATACTATTGCAGAGGGGAAAAAAAAAAACAAAACATAATAATGATATATTCTAAAATTCTAACTCAAAGCTTGACTTAACTTAATTTCATTTACTCCAATTACTACTGCATATATATATATATACATATATATTAAGACTTAATTATACATTTATACATTATATTTATAATACATTACATTGTTTAGAATTATCTTTGATATAGAAAGATGCCATTTTTAATTACTGGTTAATACAAATCATGTATATCAAGCCAGATATAATTGATTTTACATAAAAATCAATCCTACTTTTAGTCTTTTATACAATTTTAATTTTTAGATTTAATACACTTCTACATTTGTGCATTTTTATTTTAATATATACATAATTATACTAAATGTATGTTGTATTCCTTATGAATGTACTGCAATGTTTTTCTCTGTCCTTCACTGCATTGACTACAGTTACTGCAATTTATCAATAAACATGTGATTGTAAAATTAGAGTGACAAGAAAAAAGATTAAATTTTGGTATTGGTGCTATTATTTAATTATTTAATATAAAACAATAAATATATAGATACATTTATTTATTTTAATGCATTTTGCATGTTATCTAAATCATACTGCATACAAATGCTTTTTTTTTTTTTTTATTACTTTTGGATGATAAAAATCATAGGTGCTTAGTTTTTATTGCCTTTACATCAGTCTGCATTTTACCCAATAACTGCTTTTAGTATATTATACAGATGCATAATTATAAATGTATTATTGTTTATAACTAGTATCTTGTTAAAACTAGAATAGTAGAATTCCTGCAACTCATAAAAAATATTGTAAAAATAGAGAGAATTTAAACAGAGATTTAGATAATGTTGCTATTATTTATTGTTTTTAAAAATTAATTATTTTTTATTTATTTGCATTTTACAGTTGTTTTATTTATACTAAATACAAATGTTTATTAGTTAATTAATTTATTTGATGATGATAATAATAATCCTTAATCAGTATTTCACCCAACAATTGATCCTTCTATTATAAAGACTTGTTGGTTATTTAGAGTCTGTCCTCCTGTGTCAGAAGCGTTCATGAAGCGTGGAAATGAAATTCAGAAAAATGTATCTTCTGAAGACAACGGCAGATAAGTCTTGAGGAAGATCCAGTGAGCCTGACACATCAGGCCATGAATTCAAAACAGAGGAAGACTGGAGAACATCTTTTCTTACCGGACATCCATCTATCTGTGAGGAAATATGACGTTTGTAAGGTCTCTGCTCATGTTCTCAGAGGATTCCAGTCTCTAACACTAACTACTGCCAGAAAACAGTTAAAAATAGCTAAAGCAGAAATACAAATAAACATATACTGTATGTGCAAATTAAGAAAATAGTATTTATTATTTACATCTGTGAATGTCAAGTAGAGCAAACTGTCCTATTATATTCTAAAGAGTTTTTTACATATATCATTTCTTCATATCATTTACCTTTTAGTTCAGCGACAACACCTCTGCTCTGACCAAAAGCCACTGAACAAATAATCAGGTCCCAGATGGGTTCGTCACTTTTTGAGGTCCCCCTAAAAACATTTCCGTTTTGGTCCGTGCAGCGCGTTTCTGTGTTTGGTTGTGTTGTGAGAATTTGCAGCGCCTGTGTTGTCAAACTGATGAAGATGTTTTCTTAATGTGTTATCATTTTTTTCTGTTTGCATGTGTTTTCTTAAGTTGCAATGCGTTGAGCTCTCTCGGCCACTGTAGTTTTTCCGTACAAATGCCTAGAAACCATATAGCCTACTTGCTATTATATAATACCGATGGTAAAATCACAAACAGTCAGAATAATTCAATTTCCCCATATAAAAATTAGGTTGTTAAAATGTTTACTGCATCTGCATCCTAACTACTACTATCAACTTAAGCGACCATCACTCGTGCATTTCTAACAAAAAATAAATTAACAAATAGAAATAATTAGGGCTGTCCGTTTAACGTGTTACCTAAATAATTGGTTATAAAAAAATAGTGTGATTAAAGTGTTTAAAACACAATTGACGCATTGGCCCTGCATCTTATAGTACATTTCATACAGTTGACATAACTAATACGATGCAGGGCAACAACTCCATAAATGCAGTTATGCCCTAAAATTTAAGATATTGGTGCAAAAATGCCCCTTTTTTAGATTTGGACTCATTTATATCATACCATATCACAAAATCAGGAAGAACAGAGTATAAATGTGATTTTATACAACGGTTTAGTCAATAAGAAGTTGATATTGTGTTATATTTCATACACAATATTATTTTTGCTCAATTGTGCAAAGAATTACTTTTAAAGCCAGAGCAGAATTGTTGTGCGTCTCTGAGCAACACTGTGGTGTTTAGTTTCCAAATCAATCTGCGTTTTCAATGAATAGTGTGAATTACTGATTCCTAAAATGAGCCGTTTGAACGAATCATTTCATTAATTACTAATAATAACAATGGTAATAATTAAAAATAAATAAATAAAGAGCTGGTTCATGCAAAAAACTCTGACATTCTTCAGCAATGAAAAGCATTAACAGTGCGCATCTTAAGACTAAACAAAGGCACTGTTTTAAGATCAGTCAGTGCAAGTTTCGTTCACAAAAACAACACTGAAAATGTCCCCATAAATCACCTTCATATTGTAATACCTATGTCGTATCCATGTCATTATACAAATCTGTGTCCTCATAAACCACATAAACATGCACACACACAGTACACACTCATATATTATGTAAATAAAAACTTTTATGTTGTATGCGATTATATAAGATGAATCATTTGAGAGCACTAAAATAAAATAAAAATCCCCGTAATGCACTGAAAGTGTGAATGCCATGTATCTGTGTTCAGACGCAGCACTAGAGGGCAGCAAGTGACCTACATGTGCAGTTCGACAGGGTTCATGCAGAAACGCTGCTGAACTGAAATGAATGAGATTGAATGAATGATGACCTCCAGATGAACCGTATCTCTGGAGAGATTCAATACAAGTATTCCTGCTGATTACACACACACACACACACAAACCTGACCACTGGAAACAGCTATAGCGGATTGGCTTGTGTATGTGTGTGTGATAGATGTGTATAGGCATGTTTTGACAGGGCTTCGTGTCTGTCAAGTGCAGCTCTTTTGAACAGAGCCTTCATTTGTAGTCTGTGCCGAAGATGCTAAATGAGGACCATTTGTGTCCACAGCATTTCATGAAGAACAATAAACACAAAAATCTGCTTTTATTTAAGTGTCCTGCTCACTTAATTTAATATATTCAAATTAATTGTGCTTTAGTGAAAACACCTAATTATTTTTTATAATTATTTTAAAAACATTTTTTTAAGGAAAATAGATACCAAGTAATTTACCAAGCACCAAAATGTACCTGCCTTTTACAGACATATGTAAATGATGCAATAAAATACACACAGACACACACACACACACACACACACACACGTGTGTGTTTGCTAGCTTAATTTAATAAATTGATATTGTGTTTAGTAACTTACTTAAAAATAATCATTAATAGAGTTAATTATATAATGTATGCATATATAAAACAAAAATAATATAAATGACATAACAGGAATTACATTAAATTCAATTTAAAATATTTGAATGTCAATGTTAAATAAATTATGTATGTAAGGTCTTATCAGAATGTAAAAATCTGAAAATTCTGTAACAAGATCATAATATTTCACAGTTTCTTCACATCGTCCACATTCTGACTGGAAATATGTCATTAAGACTGTTTAATATGACATACAATTACATTTAGGGCTGTCAAAATGCATGTTATGCTCGTGTTGGGTGGTAATACGGTGATTTTGGAGTGAAAGCAAACATGCACACTCCAGGCAGAATCACATCATTCTGTTCCCAGCACTCTGTGACTGTCTCCTTGTCCTCCTATTTCATTTCATTTCATTTGTATTGCTTTAACTTAAAATTTACATGATCTACATGCTAATAAATGCACGTTCAAAAATGGAATAGCCTTATAATGTTGTTACGTTGTGTTACATTATGCTGCGTTACGTTGTTGTATTGTATGTTACGTATTGTTGCAATACGTTACGTTGCACTACATTACATTTTTTATGTTACATTGTGTTATGTTGCGTTATGTTACATTGCTTTGCATTGCATTACATTACGCTGTGTTACATTTCTTTGTTATGTCATATTACGTTGCGTTATATTACATTGTGCTGCGTAATGTTATATTGTGTTATGTTACATTGTGTTATGTTACATTGCATTACGTTACACTATGTTGTGTTACATTACATTATGTTGTGTTACGTTACGGTATGTTACATTGTGTTATGTTACATTGCGATACGTTACACTATGCTGTGTTACATTACATAACGTTGTGTTGTGTTACGTTGTGTTACATTGTGTTATGTTACATTGCATTACATTACACTATGCTGTGTTACATTACATTACGTTGTGTTACATTACGGTATGTTACATTGCGTTACGTTACTCTATGCTGTGTTACTTTACATTACGTTGTGTTACGTTACGGTACGTTACATTGTGTTATTTTACATTGTGTTTCGTTCCACTATGTTGTGTTACATTACATTACGTTGTGTTACATTACTGTATGTTACATTGAGTTACTTTACACTATGCTGTGTTACATTACATTATGTTGTGTAGTGTTATGTTACGTTACATTATGTTACATTGTATTATGTTACATTGCATAATGTTACGTTGTTTTTTTGACACATTACGCTATTTTGCTTTACATTATGCTACATTGTGCTATGTTGTGGGCATCTCGAGTTCGAATAGACGACCTTTCTCAATCCTATCCCAATCCTATCCAAAAAACAAATCTTTAAAAAAAAATATATATATAAATGAAATAGCCACCCATTCTATCGCATAAAAAATACACCTAGTCATTTTCATAGCAGATTTAATTAAGACAATTTTAACTTGGCCGGACTGTTTTCAATAGCAGTCCCATGGTCCTGTACATTTTCTTGTCTTTTCTTCCCCATCTCCTCTCTTTCAATCCATAACGTGGGCCAGGAATTGTGGGCCTGTGATTATGAGCCAGCTAATTGGGTACAGATCTGAATCTTGGATCTGGCCGAGCGAGAGTTACACAGCCAAGCTTCTGCATCTCAAGAAAGCCTGTACAAAACGCTGATCTTTTCACGCTCCACCACCAACCTACTCACTCTAAAAACAAAAGGCTCCAGTCCCCATGCCAAGCCAATATTAGTCTTTTGTCCAAATTAATTAGACATTCGTAATTGAGCACCGGTGTGTGCGGTTAGTTAAGATTGACGTGGGGCTGGAAGCACGGTTGGGTTGGGATGGTGTAGCGGCGGTTTGATCTTTTCCTAAAGCAAGGTCACTAGGACACAAGAGCCTGCCGGTCGCTTTCAGCATGTCACGCTTAATGTGTCTTGTCAGCGGGCCTCCTGTTTTGGTATTTTTGAGGGATTCTGATTGGCCCTCCAGTTGGCAGCGTGTTTATTTTGGTATCGCACACTCAAGGTTTTGATTTATCGCAGGACACAATCTGCCGTATTTATAGTTTGTAATAATGTGCTAGAATCATGGCTCCGAGCGGAAGGGGGTCTAAAGAAAAGGAGGGACACCTGTACGCTTGCGTAAGATTTTACTGTATGTCGCTATCAGAAAAAAAAAACAAAAAACGGGGGCCCTAAAGGGACATGGTGATGGTAAAGCAAGAACAAATTAGCTAAAAAAAATGTTTTATGTTTCATGAGGAAAGGCTAGGTTTCTTAGGGAAATGCAATCATTTTGCAAAAGAACGCAATACAAGTTGAAACATTTTTTGGGCAATACTTGCAAATATTTTCCTGTAGAATGCAACATTTTTAGAAGATTGCAATAACTTTGCAAAAGAGCACATTTTCCACTTCATATGTTTCACGAGAAAACGCAAACTTTCTCAAGGATATGTGATAGTCTTTCTTAAGGTAATAAAATTTTTTTTTGTTAAATGCAAAATTTTGGGGGAATGCAATATTTGATTGAGAGAACAGAAATGTTATGATTTTTTTGCGCTATGAGTTGTCGTGAGAGAATGTAAATTTAATGCTAGGAAATGCAATAATTTTGCAAGAGAATGCAACAAAATTGTTTTTGTGTGTGCAAACGCAAACTTTCTTGAGGATATTTAATAGTTTTGCGAGACTTTTTTGGGAGAATGCTATCATTTTGCAAGAGAATACGCTTTTTTTGTAAAATTTATTTTTGTGGAGGAACGAAATACTAGTGATAGTAAACAAGAATTGCATTGCTTTTGCTAGCTAGAGAATGCAACATTTTTTTAGGGAACGCAATTTTTTAATGAGAGAACGCAAATATGTTATAGAACATAATTTTTGAGAATGCAAATGGGAGAGAATTTTGTGTTTCTTAAGGGAACGATTGTTTGTGAAAAATGCTGATTTTCTCATTCTCACATTACTTTTGCAAGAGAACAAACGCAGTTTCTCAAGAAAACTTTTCTTTTATGAAAGAATGCAAATGTTTTGCAAGAAACGTTTTTTTTGTGGGGAATGGAATATTTCAGAGAAAGAACAAATGTTTTGTGGGGAAATGCAAAAATACGTTTTTACAAGGAAATGCAATCGTTTTTGAGAATGCAAATGCTTTAAAATAAAATTAAAAATTTTAAGATGAATGCAATTTTCCAGAGCAAAAACACAAATGTAGTGTTCCCAACAAATTTACTACAAAAAGTTCTAAATTCGAAATTTCTTAAGGTAAAATAATTCTTTTGCAAGAGAATTCAAGTTTCTGTGAGAAAATTCAAGGCTCCTTGGGGGAATGCAATCATTTTGGAGGAATGCAGAAGTTTTGCTGAAAAATTCTCTGCTTTCTGAGTGAACGAAAGAACCCAATACTTTAGAGAGAGAACGCAAATATTTTGCTAAGTAAAAGAAACATTTCTTGGAGGCCTTTGGGTAGAAAACACAAAACCATTAAAGCATTGTTTTTCTTCTAACCATCATCAAGTCCTCCCTTAGTAAGAACCACAACACACAAATCAAACGTGGAAAACAGCCTGTCGCCTCGTAGAGACTTCAGCGAGATTTCTGCTAAAAACGATTATCTATTCAGTCCGCTGTTCGCTCCCTCCACTCCATATGATTCTGCACCCGCTCAACCGTTATCTTCAGCCAAACACAACATCCATTCGCCCTGAAAAGAGAGAGGAACTAAAACAAAGTTTGGCCTGCTGGCACATCTAATTAAATTAACGTTAAAGAAGAAAAAGATGTCACATGCCTTGTCCTGAGCGAGACGGAAGGGTCGAGTTGTGACGGACTGTGGCCGCCTGTAGAGATCTACTGATAGCGTCCTGAGAAAAACAGCCTCGCTCGTTAATCCTGCCAGGAAACTAGAGAGAAGAAGAAAGCCCTTTCCAATCTACAATAATAACTAGCGTGGCTCGACGCTGGTTCTAATCTAAGCCAGGCCTCGAAACCTAGCGAACAAGTGACGGGACCTGTCTGGTTCCAGTTATAGGCCCGCTAGAGGTAGCGCAACAGATGGGACCTTATCTACGGCTGGGATCGCTGCTCGCCACACATTCTTAGACATCTCGGTAATGCCACTGTTGTTAGCTAACGCTAACTTCACGTTGAATTACATGGCGAATTAACAGGACAGTTCCAAGTGTTTGCTTTTGCTGTGGGACTTCAAAAACATGTTTTTTCGACAAACACACACCTGTAGAGCTCCCATATCGAGCTGATTATTGAGTGATGTTTCGAGAATATGGACTTCAACAAACAAACCTCAAGTTCTAAATGTAGGAAAAAATACTTTTTCGGTAGCTCTGCTTGGAACTGGGATGTATATGGGTTGTAGAAGTTTTGTAAATGGCTCCCTTTTAAGCCATTGACTTACCTAGAACAAAAATATGCAGTATTTATTGTATTTTAATGGATGAAAGCTTTATGGGCAGCAAATTTTGGAGACTGGTGATATTTTTTTTTACTCTACTGTACTAGACACAGACGCATTTACAGTATGGATGTGCCTATTCTTCATAGCCTTCATGTAAACCAGCGGCGGCAGAAACACAGAGCTGTCCGTTCGTGAATATTCAGCAGCTCATCACTCTTTTTCTGACAGAGATAAGCCAAAGGAGCCGCTACCTTGGCCCGGGTCATTGCTCTTGTCAGGGACCCAAAAATTCGTTAGCAGGCCCTTAATAATAGAGCATTATTTTTACATGTTATTAAACCCTGTCACTCACGGAAATACCTGGAATAGCTCCTGTGTCGGAGCTCCTGAGTGAGAGCTGGAGGAGAGCCAAAGCTGTGCTATGGGAGGAGGAGTCACTTCACTCTTCTCTGTCTGTGATTGGTGGAATCAGTGACCTATTAGTTTGCTCTCGCACAAGAAAAGAAGAACTAATGGCCTAAAATGGGCTGTGAATGACAAAAATACGCCTACAAGTCGAGGTGGTCATTTAGTAATAGTAATAATAACAATACAGCCTAAAACTAAATCATACAATGACAAATATGAACATCATATTTTATATACTTTTAGCCTAATTATGTCAAATACAATGTGCTGCCTTTTTTTTCTTCTTAATTTAATTTAATTTAATTATTTTTTAAATGTAATTTAATAAAAAAAAAAAAATTATGGAAACCATGATGGAATACCAATTAAAAGCAAAATAAAATAGATTAGATTAAAATAAAATAAGTAAAATAAAAATTAAATAAAGTGGAAAAAAAAAAAAATAGCACTTTTATTCTGCAAGGAAGCTCTCCTGTGATTAAAAAGTGATAGTAAAGACAATCTAAGTGAATCAGCACTTGAGTAATAATGCTGAAAACTGCTTTAATATTTCACAATATTATTTACATTTTAATAAAATAAATGCATCTCTATCTATCTATCTATCTATCTATCTATCTATCTATCTATCTATAAATATGATAAAACACGGCCCAGATTTGTTCAATATCAGTTTTATTTTAAAACAAAAACAAGAAACTGTCAGCATGTAACCCTTATGACAAACAAGATGAAATCCAGCTATAGTAAATTTGACCAGTGAGGTCAGAAGACACTGGTTGCAGGAGCCGATCTACACAGTATAGCGTTGACAGAGCTGAGAAAGTGAATGTTCACATGTGCCGACAGAGCTTTTGATTTGGACACACGTCAGATGTGGAATCAGGCCGAGTGCAGCATATTGTCATCAAGATGTTTTGAGGTTTTCTGTCGCTGCTTTTGTTCTCTAATCAGTGATGAGATCTACTGCCAACATATACAACAGCGGCATTCTGGATGAATGCTCATGAGGGCAAGGCCGCCCAGTGTGAGCAACTGTGACACTGGCATGACACTTCTTAGAAATATTCCACAAGCCACAGTACCTTACTACTGTATGTCCTAATACCATGATATAGTGCTGAAACATTGGTGTGTATCAAAATACCATGGTCACACCATCACATACTACAGAACAGCTATGGCACTTTTTTCAACAGTATAATTTTGTTTTGTGGTCTTTAAAAGCACCATCTACTGTTTCATATTTTGTTTGTATTGTATAACACAATCCCCTGAAGTTTTGTGGTTGGAATATTCTTTTGAAGACACACAGTCCATCGAGCCGAGGCCGATCAGTGGTCACTCCGGTGTATTGCGTGTAACCAGGCAATGTAAGAGGAGAGTTATTGTAACACTTCTGTCCCGTGGTGTGCAGCTGAGCTGGCAAACGTCCTGCCAGCTGTCACTCTGTTCCTTTGTGGAGAAGACCAATGGGACCAGTGCAAATCCGGCCTGGAGACAGTGTGACACTGAGACACTTACACACACACACACACACACACACACACACACACTGCAGAAGAGGTCTGTTTGATGCTAAATACACCGCAGACGTGTTTAATTGAGCAAGCAGGAAATTAAACAAGGTTATAACAAACATTTTGGGTTACTGGTGAAAACCAAACACTGCTATATAACAATTACGGAATCTGTGTTGGTAAACGTTTAGCCATTCTCCCCACACTGGAGTTGGAGCAGTCTGTTTGCTAAATTTCAGTTGGATTTACCAAAAACAGAAACCAAAATTGAGATGTGCTTCTTTACAAAAATAACATTTGATGGAAAATGCTTGGATGCTACTGCAGAAGCACATGTAGATGGTTTCCTAAATAAGACATTAAATGTGCAGCATTTGGGTTGCAGGTGTAGACTGTTATTCATTTACTTAGTCGACTCCATGTGAGGTCTGGAAAAGGTGCGTCTAGAGTAGGATCCCTTCATCTCGAGATGAGTGCAAGGAGTAGGGGACCAGAAGTGTATGATTTAGCAGCCTGACTGTGGTGTGTAGCTTGATGGGTGATTGCACGTAATGGGAGATAGACTGATTGCAGCTGTCTAAACAGGCAAATGTGAAGGAGCCGCTGGAAGAGACCACTGCAGATGCACTAAATAGAATACACAGTAGATGCAGAAGGATCCAGTATTCTCCTAGTGTTGCGAAACTAAAATTGAGCCACTGATGTCACATGGACTGTTTTACCAGTGTTTTTACCAAGTTTCTGGATCATTTCAGTTGTGTTGCTGTCTATGGCGGGTCTAATGGCTCTCTGATAGCATCACGAATATCTTGTCTTGCATGTTAGCGCCACAGTCTTGAATTTGGTGCGGGTGGTCACAGTTTGGCTAAGGGTTCCTCAAAATCAGCCCTGGAGAGCCACCGCTTTGCAGAGTTTAGTTTCAACTCTAATTAAAGACACATGAGTAAGCTAATCAAAGAGTTACTATACAACTGCAAGCAGGTGAGTTTCATCAGGATTTGAGTGAAACTCAACAGGGCAAGGGCAAGTAGACCTTCAGGGTTATATTTGAGGAGCAATTGTATAGCCAGTGGAGAGAGACCAAAGGGAGGTGGGATTTGGATTTCTTGACCTGATTGACAATTATGCGTGATGAATTGAATTTTTGTGAGATGGGAGTGTGATGGACAAGACAAGGAGGTATTGTCAATAGAGGTCACATAAGGCTGAGGATAACAGGATATCTCTTTTAGCTGGGGTTGGAGGAGGGGTTGGGTTCAGGAGGGCAGGGGGTTTGTGCCTTATGATAAGTTATAATATATTCTTATCTGAGAAAGTCTCAAATAATGTTAACAGCGCTGTGGGTGGCATGTTGACAGATGTTGTTGAAGGTGTTGAAGAAAGAGTTGTGAATGATGGCCGCTTCACTCATAAAGTGTGAGTAATAGGAAAGTGATAAGTACGGATGGTGGAGAAGATGGGAACAGACAGACAAGGAATGAAAACAACTTCTCATGAAACACTCTACCTGTCTCTTGCTCCTAGTTCTTTTCTTCTCCTTCAAGAGATATCTTTTGATCTTCTGCCTTTCATGGTCTTTTGACAATTCATCCTAGTGGAGGTAGTGTTATTATTCTTGATTCCTGAGTCAAAACTGATTCTGAAACAGAAGTATAATTCCTGATTTGATGTCTAAAGAGACTTTACATCAAAGGGTGTAGTTCATGGTACGTCAATTATTTCCCTGGAGGGGCAAAGCTCTGAAGAGTTTAGCTCCATCCCTGATCAAACACACCTGAGCCAACTAATCAAAGTTTTCAGGATTACTAGAAAATCCCAGATAGGTGAGTTTGATCTAACCTCTTCAGGGCACCCAGCCTCCAGGACCAGATTTGAGGAACCCTGGAGTATGATGTAAGGTCTTTTAAGGTACTGGAATCCTTTTATTTTCTCTGTGGTGGGTTAGCTTGGAACAGGGGTGTTCAATCCTGCTCCTGGAGGTTGCTCTACCTACCTGAGTTAAGGGTTTAAACTCTAATCAAATACATCTAAACCAAATGAATAGGATTTTCAGAAAAATTGGACAAACGGTTTTGCTGGAGAAGGGTTTGAACTGAAAAGTAGATCTTCACAAAAAGGTCAAAGGGCATCAAGTGCTAATGTGAGGGTGGAATTCAAAGTAGAGGCAGCAGTATCAGCAGACATTTTAGAAAATTAGTGAAATATCGCAAGGTAACTGTTGAAGAGGTGGAGGAGGGTAACATGGGCTGAAATTTGACCAGTTGACCAAGAATGAGTGGGAGGACAAGGAGCTGGGCAGAGGAAGAGAAGAAGTAGGTGTCTCTTGAAGGTGAGTGAAAATATTGTAGACAAAAGCAATACCCAGTTGCTTTGATGCTTTAATGCATTGTCTTATACACTGGAAGCAGTTTATATTCAGAAAAATGTTTCAAGGTACACACTTTATGTTCCCACAAATGCATAACCATGGCGTTGTTAGCATGAACTATAGCTGTAGGGTCCAATTCAGCTTTTGAAGGTCCACTACTCTATGGAAAAATAAACACCTGAACCAACTGATCAATGTCTTAAGGATATTTGGATAAGGATAAAAGATATTGGTCATCCAGGAGCAAGATTAAAAACCCTCTACTTGAACTGGGAATCAAGCTCTGGAACAAGGATATTTGGAGAGGGAACCTACCCTTCACCTGAAATTCTGAAGTTAGGATCTCTGAGTATCAGTTTATGAAATTCAAAAGACTTGGATGGTGAGATAAGGCATGGGGCCTATACAGATTTCCAAGATGATGAAATGCATGGAAATGTTTTGACCTGAGGGGAAAATAATGTGAAGATCAAAAGAATAGTGATGCCTTTAGGGGCTATCTAGGTTTCAGCAATAACAAAGCAGAGTAGATACATCATTCTGGCAACATGTGCCTTTTTTCACACTGAGATAGCAGGTCGATGGACTGCCAAACCTTGGAGGTTAGAAGCTGGAATACAAGAAGGTCTTAAGATTAGCAGCTGGGTAAAGGGTTAAAAAGGTTGAAGGTGAAATAAGTTTAGCAGATAATATTGTCAGTGGTCTTGGAGAATGTGTTGTTAATGATGGTCACTTCACTACACTCAGTAGTAGGATAGATATCATTTTAAAGGTTGTTTAACTGATTTTTATAACATATAAAATATGATTTACTAGGTTAGTCATGAGAATTTTGGTATTATATATGAGCCAATTGTTGATTGATGAGCTGATTGTATACAGTATTTACGATCATTCAACCAACTAGTCTCAATGTTTTTGATTAGCGATTTTTGTTTTGCTTTCAAAATCCACTGGTTGTCTTTCAGATTTTTTTTAATACATTTTTCTTTCCAGCAATCAATCAACTCTCAAACTCTTGACAGATTTGATTACTTATGTAGTTCTTAGGTTCTTTGGATTGTGTATCTCTGTTTGTAGCAGAGGGAAATTAAGAAAAGTTGTACGGACAAAGGCCTAGGGAATACTAGCGATGCCAATATCTAAAAGTGCTTTTCCTGGCCTTCATCACTGTATGTCAAACCTCTGGCGCAATTACACTGCAATAAATACAAATGAGCGACAGATGACATGACATTGTGACATATTTATTGGCTCGGACTCTTATACAAACTCCAGATCTCCATTAGCTCGCTCTTAGGATGCTGCCGGGCTTTTAGACAGTCATGGAAGTGACATTCACCCTGACCTTTGCCCTCATGTGGATTTGTTGAGATGGTGGTCACCCATGGGAAAGACTGCGACTCCATTAAGTGTTGCAATCAGGGTAATGCACTCAGATCTGTGTGTGTGAGGTCGAAAAAGACAGACGTTAAGAGAGGAGAACTGCTTTGAGTGTCCCTCTGGATCTCATTTCCGGTTTCGAAAACCTTAAGGAATGAATGAAAAATGTTAAAAATGAGTGCAGCAATTGGTGTACTGGAAGTCGCTTTGGGTAACTTCTGCTAGGTAATGTTTAAGATTGTTAACTCTAGGGATCTTATAAGTTATGTGGAAAAAATATGCTATCAATTAGCAACATCTACTTTCTTTACAAGTTCCACTCTATTACATTGCACATTATCATATTGAAATAATATTCTCAGTGGGGAAAATCTGAAAACAAAATTTACCAAAAAAATAACCATTTTTTATTCAATATCATTGCCGCTTTCTTCACAGTCATGCAAGGAATTCATGTTGGTACGACTCAGTGCAGCAGTCAGTAAGATTATAAATTAAATGACTCGAGTGCAGCTCACTGTAAGGTTTTTAATTTCTGCTAGCTGATGTCTTCGTCTTAACTGACGGGCTCCTTTCATTAAAGATTAAAGGCGAGCAGTGAGCTAATGCATGGCAAACTCGGTGGCCTGGCCTCAGTGACCACTGCGTCATCGCTCAGCACCACCACACAGCTAACGAGCGGCTGCCTTCATTACAAATGAGAAAATTGATGACATAAATGGTCATATTTCTGCTGCTGATAGACAGGTGACCCTCGACCCGTGGGAATGACAGTTAGCATGAGGCAAGGCAAAGAGAGGGCCAATCCACATCGTCTGCAAGTTATTAGCCTGTGTCTTCTACACATACATTTTCTCTTTCTCTCCCTTAAAACTTTAGATGATTCTCATTTAACTTGGCAGGACTTATTTACAACGTATTTCTTTAAAAACGTTGTTTACATGAAACGCATGCTTTTTATTAGGTACTATTTAAAAAACTAGGATAAAATTAGGTAATTGTAAACACATTGAATTTCCATAACTCTGATGAAAACTGTGATGACATTTGAACATTACAAGGTGAATTAGATAAATACAAACACATGCACGTATACATTTAAGAAACATATGTTATGTTTATATATTAAATACATTTATATATAATATAAGGATATATGTAATTGTATATACATTTAAAAATTTTCAAAATATATACTGTACGTGTGTGCATTTATACAGTGTCTATACATAATGAATAAACACAGAACACAAACATATATTATTTAAACAAAACGTTTATTTTGGATGCGATTAATCATTCGACAGCACTAAAATAAATTCACCAATGTGAATGAATAAATAAAGTAAGATAATAAAATAAATAATACAAAAACAACAACTCAAGTTTTAAAATGTATTGAGACATTTATGGTAACCAAGTTTCTGAAGCACCCCTTTCCTGAACAAAGAACTATTTTGTGCAGTATTTATGGAAAGTGCCATTCATACACACTTTTTAAACCTGCCCAGAGGTAATCAAAACACAGCACTTATCCTCCAATCCTTTTGCGCTTCCCATCTTGTGCCCTAAACCAATTGTTTGTTTATACTTACGTTTTAAATTCTTGAATTTCACCTTGTCTTACCTGCATTAGCGCTCCGCAGGAAGAGGATCAACCTCCACGTCTGTCACTGCTTACTTTAAAAGGGCTTTTATTTTTATTATACAGAGCTTTCGGGTGACGTCACCATGGAATCTAATCCCATCAAAGGCAGGCTGGAGTGGCCTGGAGATGGTGGACGAGGCTTTTTTTTCATGCCGTCTGGAGAGTCAAACAAATCACATATGGTGTTGAAGAGATGAGATGGATAAGACGCGTGATGGGGTATAGACAAAGCCTTATGGGAAGGGAGTACTGTTTGATTTTCAGGCCAGGGTGTAATAAATAGTCATCAAATAGCTTCCTTACAGTTCCCCAACAATTTTCTGTAGAGAGTGAAATACATGAGAAACATTGGCTCATACTGTGATGGCACCAGGGAATCTACTTTAGATTAAATCATCAATTAATTATCAACAGCTAGAGAACAAAAGGAAATATTGGTAAAGAAATATAAAGAAAAGGAATAAATGATGAAAATAATGCAAGCGCAGAGAGATTCAGATTGTCCCTAACCTACTGTATCACATCGGAACAGCACATAGCATATAATGAAATGCATATAGGTTTGGAAAAATACCATAAAGAAAATGATAATAATTAATCCTTAGCAGGTGTTTGCAGTTGTGTGCAGGTGTTTTGCATTAGAGTTATTACTGTATTGTGTATCTTAGCCTGACTAAAACACCATCGACCAGTCAGCATCCAGAAATGCAAAACTCCATTAATAATGTGTTTTAAAATATACAGTACACCTACTATATTAACAACACTGGAATCAGTCAAGTCACACATTAACTAAACCACTTCCCACACGAGTCAACTTAGACTTCCAATATTTGTTGCATTTCACTTTCAGTGTCCTCCAGAACTCTTCCTTCTCAATGGCACATTGTTTATCCGCTCTTTGATTCATTTTACAGGCCAGATGTGACCGCTTGCAGTTAATTTGTTTTCTGTGCAACATATTTGCACAGAGCTATGCTTGTGTGCGTGGGAAGCTTTTTGGCGACGACCGCTGTCAGACCGGTCTCTAATGAATCCCATTAAATCATGCACTTTGTCATTACGCTGCCTTTAAGAGCCAGAAACTCACTTTGGCTTTACAAGTATGCAACCCCCATTGTGAGCGAATGCTACGTCGAGGAAAACAAACTACTTGACATCAGTGGACTCCTGCAATAGAAAAAAAGAGAAATCCATCGAGTGTCTTCTCACTTGGCGAACAGGGATTTGAAAGTTTGACACACGAGAATGCTTTTGCCAAACTTTGAGTTGAAGAGCACCTTCCAACGTCTACGGCATGCATAAACACTTGGAAGGCCTGGATTTATCTATTTGTCATCTGCCAAAAAGGGTAACGTGTGTTTAGAGAACGGCTCGGATAAAAAAGGGTGGACTTTACACTAAGCAGACCGGCCCAATCAATCTTTTGGCCCACCACTTTCCAAAAGCTTGTCTCGACTATATCCTTCAACTAAAAAAAGAGCAAAAGGAATAGAGTGCAAGATAAATTTGCTGATGATGTTCACTATTGTGGATTTCCCCAATCTCAAGGCACATCACAGGATTTTTGTCGACTCTGCAAATTTCCTCAAAAGTATAGAGAGAATTTGATGGATGGTAATACTGTGGAGACTTTACCCAAAAGGATCCCTTGATCTCAAGTGTCCAGAAGTGTTTTGGTTCTTGGGGTGGAACATGGCCCAGATGTTAACCCCATGTGTGTGAATCCCATGGAGCAGAGGGTTCCCAACTCTTAAGCGGGCTCTTAAGGTCCACATCCCAGCAGAGTTTAGCCACAACCCTAATCAGACACACCTGAACTAAATAATCAAGATCTTCAGGATTACTAGAAAGTTAGTGGCAGTGAGTTTTTGAGGAAAGTTGGAGGTAAACTCAACAGGACCTTGAAAGCCAGAGTTGAAAACCCCTGGTCTAAATGGTAAACCATGTTTAGAAAAAAGAAATGCTCAAAAGATGCACATTTGGGTAGATTCAGGCTTGGATTTATTCTCAGACTCAATTCAGAAAATGCATGAATGATGCATGCAAATCTTGGGAAACTTTATATAAAATGTGGATGACCACACTTTAGTGATATAATGGCACATAGACTGTTGTGTAGTATTTTGCTGTGCAATCCAGTAGACCAGAGTAGACCATTCTAACACTGCCTGACTGTCTGAGGCAGACTCTATTTTCTATTCTGTTAGCAAGTGAAAATCGGGGTTAATGACTTGGTGCCACTGTCAGGTAACAGTTGTTGTGAAATCCCATGGACCAGAGCCACACTGATGTGTGGATCACTAGACATTCCAGAGCCCCCCAACACTACACATTTCCATGTCTGACACATCCATTTCAGGACATGGAGTCTCTACTAATGGGATGATGACCTGAATCAGGTGTGTTTGATTAAGGAGTCATACAGAATGCACAGGAATTTGGCTGAAAACAACTGGTCTACTTGATAATCCCTGTAAAGCAAAACTCTTGCTTGTTACATATAAGCTTCAGGTTGTGTTGGGATTGCTCTCAGATTCAATGCAAATGAAAGTCTTTCCCAAACGACACTCTAAAGTCTTGCTGTCCACATATTAATGCCAGAATCCTACATAGACTGTCAAGTAGTATTTTGATGACATATCCCATGGTTCAGAATCACAGTTCTATCTAAACGGTAAAGGTTGTTTAACAAAAGTTTGAGGATACACACGTTTGGCAAATATTAGGTTGGAGGTGCTTCAGGATTCATATTCCTTTTCCACCAAAATGGTTTGTGTGCGGGTTCCAACTGTTCTGATGGTTTCCACCTCATGAAAGGGGGTTCCAGGCCAAGAACATTGTTCAATAGTTCAACTCCAGCACTAAAAACTTGCTAATCTCAAAAGGATCCAGGGAGCAGGGGCTGAGAAATGCTGGCTCACAGTGGTCTTGCTGAGAAATGTAATAATGTTGGACTAATGTACATTGCTCTGCATGTCTAAATATACACAGCTGCGTGTCAAAATAAAGTTTGTCAAGACAAACTTTAAGTTGGCTTCAGAAAGCTTGACCAGAATGTTTGAATATTGAACATGAGAGAAACAGCATGTTGCTACCTGTTGTCTGTAATGCTGGGTTAGGGTTAGGTTACTCTATGCAGTATGCAACACTGCAAGTTGCCACAGGAGATTTTGTCAGATATGAACGCTCTTTTATTTACATAAATTGTGCATTTACATTCCATTTCAATTATCCAGAAACCCACAACACACAACAAAAATGGCTCAAAACATGCAATCCGTCATTCATTCACTGGTTGTTGATGTTTGTAAACGCAGCGAATAAAGATATTGCATTCCGTTTTTTGAATGCAACCAAAATGTTGCTTGAGTAAAGCATTGGTTTTTAAGGAACGACCCTGCTGGTTAGTTTCTAGAACTGAGGCCCAACAACAATGCAGTGTGAAAGTCTCTATAGCAGGGTTTGTCAATCCTGGTTCAGGAGGTCCACTGTCCTGCAAGAGCTTCACTCCAACCTTGATTAAACTCACCTGACTGTAGCTTACTAGTAATCCTGAATAGCTTAATTAGCCAGTTCATGTGCGTTTGATTAGGGTTGGAGTTAAACTATGCAGGGCAGTGGACAGTGGCGGTTCTAGACAAATTTTACTAGGGGGGCCAAGAAGGGCCCAATGTTTAACCAGAGGGGCACATTAAAAAATGACAACAAACCTTGGGTTTCCCCTAGGTCCGCTGTCAGGCTTTGGTCGGGAACGAGTACTGCGTCCCTTGCCTTGCTGCAAGTGTTCGTCGCTTCAGTCGAAGTAACCTGAATCCGCTTATATATATGCAGAGCTTAGGCGGAGCCGCGGCCATTGGCTCGCTGTAGACGACGTTAAGCCAATTGGTTTAATCTTAAACCACTGCAGCGGCCAATGACCATTGCAGTTATCACTGCGTGATTGAATAGGCTTCAGTTA
>JAUMHQ010000087.1:12680408-12691852 GCA_032361165.1 Enteromius paludinosus
CAGCACAGGGGGGCCACGGGGGTGGCCAGGGACATGTCTACAGAGGCACGGGCCTCCCTAGGCCTCCGTGTAGAACCTCCACTGGCAGTGGACCTCCAGGACCAGGACTGACAAGCCCTGCTCTACTGTGAACTATTTTCTGGTGGGAAAGAGGTACCTATTAACACCATGACCATGTACCTAATGTCAAATTCTCTTGTCATTATGTTATATAGTGTAATTGTGGTAACAACACAGTGATGTCTAGATGCTAACATTTGTCAAAAAATGCTGATGAACAAGTTTAGAGTTGATCTAGGGATGGGATTGGATTACATTTTATTTTGATAGTCAGCTTTAGACATTCTGTTAACTATACGTAACTTTGTAACTACATGTCAACTATATGTCGACTAATTCTCATTAATTCACAACTACATGTCTACTAACTCTCAGAGTAGACTGTTAGGTTAGGTTTAGGGTTAGCAGAATAAGTTCACACAAGAGTCACACTCCCAAACGAAACCCTGAGGACTTGAAGTCTTCCTCCAGGTCTACGTGTTATAAGGCAAATCTGCGTAGTGTCAGGTAGTAGTTTGCTTTTGTGAAATCCCATGAACACAGCTGCAGAGTTCAGGAAAACGATTGACAGGTTTAAAGTTTTGGTTGCTGTGCACTTAGGGTGCACTTATCTTAAAATGTCAAGTGCGAATGCCATGGGTCAGCCCTGTTCCCAGTTTCAACCCAAATTAAACACACCTGTAGCGGGATCTCCAAGTCTTCAGGAATACTTTTAATACAACATCTTGGAGCTATACTCTGCCTCAAGGAACAGGAGCAAAAGCACACAATCTAGAGACAATCCATAGCAGCTGTGTGTGTGCGTCTGCATTAAAAGTCCCCAGGAAACCCCTGACACGGGACCTTCTACCCCAGTACACAAACTTTCCAGTCTGCTGTTAGGTTTTGGAAAGATGTCAGACAGCTCTTAAATATTGAGGAGTGTTTTTCTAAAGACAGATATCTAGAAGAAGAGCCAAGACTCAGAAAAATACCAGTCATCTAGCTGGACTGTTTATCCTCTAACTCCACTGATCTTCTCGGCCTCCCCCGAATTCTCGACCTCCCAGAGATAGCAAATAGAGCCAGTGGACACTGACGATATATCAGAACTGAGGCATTTTCTCACAGTTTTCCATTTCCCGTCTGTAATGTTGGAAGACCCAGTGGACCGTTTCTCACAGGTGCAAAATTGAACCTATGATTCTGCAGTTTCTTTAATTTTCATGATATTTGAGCTTCAGTAATTTTCAGCGAAATTACAGCAGTGACATATTTTGGCCTTCGACCACAAAACGCATTTAGTCAAGGAATGTTTGTTCTGTATTCATGTCTCCTAAAAGGATAATACAATACATCAGAAGTATATGGGAGTATCTCAACCTCAATAAGATCCCATAAGCCTTACACATGTTCAAAAATGGTCCAGAGGTCCATCCAGATTTCAAATGGAGCATATTCAGTTAATAAATATAAACGTACTTAAGGTCAAATAAAGTTCACACAGGTGTCCCAGCAGAGTAAATAACACTAAATGCAAGTCCCTTACTAGGAAAGACGTTGAGTTATGGGCAATATTTTAGGTTCTGCTAAAATTAATGTTGTGTTATATAAATATATAATTTTTTTATTGTTGGTTTCATTGTCCGTAATCAAAACTCAGATAAAAAAATACATAACGTTTTGTTGATATTCCACACAAATCTGATTCATGTATTTTTTATTTGTTTAGAGCCTAAACTTCCTAAAATGGCAAGTTTTAAGAAACATAACTTGTGTATGAACTTTCTGGCATCAATGTGCTTCCTTTCTAAGCAAAACCGTGTCACTGATACCGGGTATTGAGGTTACTTTTTCAGGTCTGTTGCTTGTATTTCAGGTTTGTCAAGAAATTCTGTTGAGCAATGCTTTATCATGCTTGGAGAAGTTTATGCTGGGACATTTCTATTATATGCACTGCTTCAAAGGACAACCTTGAAACTGTCAGATACCATAGACATCACCTTTACACCGCCAAAGGATTTGCACTGAATATTTTTATGCAATGTGTAAAGGCCATTCTTAAATTCTTCAGGTTTATTTTATTTCTCTCTCTCTCTGCAGAGTCATCATATTTAATTTGCCATTGCCTAAATGATCATGAACACAAAGGTCTGCATACAGCCTTGAATTACTTTACAAAAGACCGTTGTAAAAGAGCTATTCTAGATCATTTTTCTTTTTGGCATTTATGTAAGCTTAGTATCTTAACTCCAGGAATTTTTCTCTCCCCTTTTTAAAGGTTAAGAGGTATTTATGTTTGACTAGAATTTCTATTGTTTATGTACATATGAGAAGATTCAATTGCTGCTTTGGCTAATATCTTTTGGAACGTAATGCACAGTATTTATTTACAATGTAGGGTTTACAAGTGAATACAACATGAATAAAAATGTCATCTCTGTATGTTGTATTACATGATTGGACCTAATGTGGCATTGGTTAAAAGGCAACGATTGAATCACATCGCTCATCAAATATTACACAATAGTATTTTTTATTAATTACACAGTATAGAATACATGTAGAATTATGTATAATCATAAAATAGAATCACATCTGTCAATATAATCATCTTTTATAGTAGAGTCAGTGATCAAATGAATATATATATATATATATATATATATATGTAACTTCAAGTGCGTATTTCATTTTTCATTCCTTCATTTATGGGCTTGTTTATATATCTATTTTCTTTGTTCAGCTGAAGAAAACAGTAATTATACTTGATCTCGAAGGATGCAACTAGCTGAAAACGACAATCATTAATTATTAACATAACCCCAAGTGTTTCTTAATTTGCTTTGCTTCCTTTTTATTTTTTTTCGAATGTCATTTTATTTATTTATTAATTTTTTTCCGAAAACAATAATTACCCTTAATCATATTTAAGGACTTAGCTAGTTTGTGGAGCTTTCAGAAACAGCAACATTTTTTATGAAGTTATAATTTTTCGCCTTGTCTAGAATATTCTCTAATCCTCTCTCTCTCTCTCTCGCTTGCTCTCTTTCCTGCTCTGTGTCAAACACACAATAGATCTCCTCAGCATTAGTCCGTTTGATGTCTGCCATGAAAAGGAAAGCCATCGCCCCCTTGTCACTCTTCTCTGTCTTTTATTCTCTTGTTTTTACTTATTTATTTCACTCATCGCTCTCTCTTTTTGTGCTGTCCCCCCGGTGCCCTTTCCGGAGTGGAGCTTACGGTTTTCAATCAGCACTTTCCACTCACTGGGACCGTCCGGTTTTCATGTGCCTCACAGCCCAAGCGACCTGAAAATGGCTGGATGTGAGTTGGCAGAGACTTCGGGTGCACCTACGTTATGGTATAATTACACAGATGACAGTGTGAAGTTCCCACCACATCCTGAGCGCACTGGATTTTAGGAAGGAATTCGGCGTGAATGAGCTGTGGGCGCTGATAGCGTTGTTTGTTTGCATATGCTGCCTGTCTGCATTGCTTTAGCACCTGATCCACTAAAGGAATTATGCAAATCAAGAAATGGTCCAAACCTCATGGGTTGTGAGCTCTAAGTGGTGCAGGATGCAACAAACATACATACTGGGATGCTTTACTGTACAGCATTACAACAGTATTATCAGCTGAACTGTCTACTTAAAATGCAGAAAATCCCCCCGTGATTACACAGCACATCTGGATATGTGCTGTTGATGAATTACTGCTGTCATGATAACTAAAATATGTACACAAGATGCAGGCCAAAAGCCAAATGCAAAGCGACATGAAATGAATGCCACTTTTATTTATTTATTTATTAACATTTTTGGTGGTCTCATTTTTTTTCAAAGTAAAGATTTTAAGTATTCTATATATTTTAATATTTACAAGTAAAAATAATCATTTTGAATGTAACATTATTTCATCCACATTTCGACATTTTATTCTCCAAAAATGTATTTAAAACTTTAAAAGTAGACACTTTACTCATATTTAAAGTGCTTTTTATGGACTTTTGATATCTTTTTTAATTTCTTGAGGCATCTCTGACCCATATTTAAATTACATTAAAGAAATTCTATAGTAATAATAATAATAGCATAATACAATAATAAATTAATAGTAAAAATATGAAAAATATTGAATAATTTATTTGTTGCAATATATTATTAACCGTTTTCAATATTAAACTCTTTTTCATTTCTGTGATGCAAAGCTGAATTTCCAGCATCATCACTCCAGTCTTCAGTGACACATGATCCTTCAGAAATCATTCTAATAGGCAGACTTTTTGTTCATATCAATATACACAAGTTCTTTGCAAACAATAAATAAATAGCAACACATTATGTGCTGGAATACACCAGCTAGACATGCTGCCTTCATAACCCTGTTTACATTAGTTTGCCAAATGACTCATTCATCTTCTGACAGGAGTCCTCCGAGAATTCCTGAAGAACATTTCCTTGAATATAAAGTCATCACGACATGTCAACATTTCTGCTGATAACAAATGCATATGTATCTATCACGCACTGACACACACACACACACACACACACACACACACACACACACACACACACACACACACACAGAATACAAGCTACTTTAAATTACAGATGCAGTGGTTCTCTGCTTAAAAAATAATGGATTAGTTAAATGTATAGTATGATGCCGCTGTTATTACAGTATACTGTACTACAACTCTCTGCATTCACAAAATACAAAGTAACTTTCAGAACCGGGTAACAGCACCAGATGGTGTAGTTTCCAAATGCAAAAGCACCACATATTAGGAAAATCTTGACTGTTTACACCACTGACAGACACTGTTTATCATAGTAAACAGCTGTCAGAGAGGGCCACGTTAGCCAGCAGCTAGCAAACACGTGGCAGCCCATCAAGTTCGGTGGGCTGTGACAGATGGATTCACGGAAATGGCAGAAATGCCTTACCATTCAGCAAAGAAATGTCCTCAACAAAATGAAACAAAACAAAAGTGAAATAACACTCAAACTATGTTTTTAAATTTTTAATTATTATTATTTTTTTTATTTACAAAACATGACAGTGAGTTGCTCCAAAATAACAAAACATTGGACTCTATTGACTTCAACAAAACAAATGGCAAACTACAACAACAAAACATTGGATGAGATGGTCACAAAACAAAACAAAGAAGTATTTTTTTTCTTTTCCCCCCCAAAACATGATAGTGAGTCGTGTTTTTTCTTCTTCTTTGCTTTATTTATTTATTTTGGCCAGCTGAAGCTTTAGCTTTGAGAACAAACCAAAGCAGTTTTTTTCCCCAAAAAAATTATTTTGTTTTCTACATTAAACAACATGATAGTAAATTGTTTTGTTTCCAAAACAAAACAAAACAAAACAAAACAAAACAAAATAAAACAAGCTGAAGCTTTAGCTTTGGGAACAAAACAAAGCAGTCCCCCCAAAAAAAATTTATTTTGTTTTCTACATTAAACAACATGATAGTAAACAAAACAAAACAAAACAAAACCAGCTGAAGCTTTAGCTTTGGCAACAATAACAAAAAATATTTTTTTTTTCCAAAATATGTTTTGTCTTCTACATAACAAACATGACAGTTGTTTTGTTTCCGAACCTAAAGCTTGAGCTGGTACAAAAACAAAACAAAAGATTACCCCCCCCCCAAAAAAAAACAATATTTAATTTTAGTTATTTATTTCTTTTTACATTATAAACCATGATAGTTAGCTTGGTTTACAACAATAAAACATTGGACGCTATTGACTTTCATGTAGATACAAATATAAAACAAAACAATACACAAAACACTAAAAGGTCCACTCTTTCAGGTCCACTCTTGCCTCAAATAAAACATACAATCAGTTGCATACAATGACCTACATTATATTCCTTGAACACCCCTTCCCCCAAAAAGGAAGAACCATTTTTTTAAAGCACAATGACATTTTTCATTTGGTACATCATTTTGGTTTCAGTGCCTTCAGTGAGTTTTGAGTCTCGCTTAGTGTGCCAACAGAAATGCCGCAGGCTTACCTAGCACTGTTAAAAAACTTCTCACACCAGCCTGTAACGGTACACCATGTCTTAGAGTAGATTGTGCTGTTTTTATTGGAGGAAATATCTGGACATCTGGATTAATTCCACCTTGTGTGAAGTTTGGCTGGCACATGGAGGCTTAACTGACTCTCTGTAATGGGAATAGAAGGATGGGGTCATGCAGCTCTACAAAGATAATAGAAATATATGAGTTTCCTGTCGCCTGCCATACTCCACACCCTCAGTCAAATTCTTGCAAATTCTTCTACACCCAAAAACAGGATTTGTTCAGCCGTGTGTATGTACTCCAGCAGCTTCACCTCTAACTCTTAAATAGCCCATCCAGCATCCCTTAAGTTACTCCATATGCCACTTTCAAAATCTATCTTACATTTTAAAACGATCAGATTAGATTCAGTTTAGCTGCACTTATTTGATTTACCAAGGACTGTGCTGATATTTGAGGCCAAGGTGGATGCAGGGCGCAACTACTTTTGGTGAAAATTAATTTCTTTATAAGTAACTAAAGCCATTCAGTAAAAAAGGCTTATTTTTTATGATTGTGACTTAATTTCAGTTTTATTTATTGTACTGTGTCTACAACTTTTTATAGATAAATTTGTAAGTGGCTACAGTTGCTATTTTATTTCTCCTAACTATGATTATTTGAATTCAACATTATATTTCACAATTTGACTGTCTGATTACTCTCGTTTTTCATTATTTATTCACTATAGTCTCATATTTGTGAACTTTTTTTAATAATTGTGACTTAATAATTATCACATATCTGCAATTATGTTTGAGTAATTTTGACCTTACATCTCATAATTGTGATTTCATTTGAATTCATATCTCATAATTTTACCTTAAGATCTTAGGATTGCGTTTTTGTAAACTTTTTATTTATTTATTTATTTATGTTTATTGCAACTGTAACTATTTTTGTAGCAATTTAAACTTCATATGTTCCATTTGCTGTTTCATAATTTGTAATTGTGACTTAATTTCCGTTAATTGATAGCTCTTTTTAAATAATAGCTTAATAGCTTTTCCTAATTATGAAAAGTTTTTCTTTTGCAACTTTCTATCCCATAAGAGAAACATTGAACTTAATAATTGCAAAGCTCTCTCTCTCTCTCTCTATATATATATATAATTGTAATATCTCACAGTTCAGACATTATGTTCATAGTGTATGAGAACAATGAATTATGCAAGTATGCAATAATAAAATGTAAGTAAACCAAACCAAACCAAACCCTTATCCTATCCCTAACCATACAGTTAGTACTTGTTGTTAATTAAAATTACATAGTACTTAAATGTATAATTACATTGTAACAAATAAACCTGTAACCTGTCAACCTGGTAACCTATAACCATGTAACCTGATATTTAATTTAATTTAACTGCAATTTTTTTATTTTTATTTATTTATTTATTTTTTTTAATCTAGCTGTGCAGTTGTGAATTTAAATCTTCTAATTGTCAGCTCATAATTTTTATTTCTTGTTACTGTAGATTTATTTATTTAATTTAGTAATTGCAAATTTATGTTGACTATTTCCTACTTTAAGCTTTATCTAACAATATCATGTATTTTTCTGTAGTTATACTTCATATGTTTACTGCAACAAGCAAGAAGAAAAAAAGGGTTTAATAACCCCAGTTGTTGTTTGTTTGCATTACATACAAAGTTATGTATAGTTTTATTATTATTATTATTATTATTAGTAGTGCTTTCTCATAAAAAAAAAAGAAACTACTAATTTTGCTGCAGTGGTTTTATGTTTGTTCGTTTATTAAAAACATCTAAAATAAAAACCATTTTATTTATTTTTTTACAATGGCGGGGCCTATTTTACTAAACTCGCCTAAGACATTGCCTCCACCTATTACAATCAAAATATAATAAATAAAAAGCATAATTTCACTGTGATTATATGGCTTGGACTGAGGCTCTGACAGAGAATTATGGGATTGCTTTATGATAATACAAAAACATGAGCAAGATCCTGAGGGGCCTCGTGGAGCCTTCACTTCAAATGTAAACTTTCTTTTCCTTTCCAAAACTAGTGGGATATAGATTTTCTTACCTCACTGGTCATCAACACACCTGACAGATTTTAATATATATATATTTAAATAAAAGAGGAAATTCTACAAAACCAATCCCAAAAACAACAGGCTCATTTGGACGCCACACATGCGAGACTTTGACTTGTGGTTTGGACAGATTTCATTTTTCCCCCCTCTTTTTTTTTAAACCGGACAAAAGCTTTACAAAAGTACAATTGCATTACAAGTTTGGGATTTCCGTTTGCTTTTTGAAATCAGTAATTTGCTGTAATTTGTGCTTTTATGTGTCTGCTAAAACATGCACAATGGCACTGGATATAATGGCCTCATTGATAACATTTGAGATTAGGAGTGGCCCATTACATTCATGAATGCTTTAATGATTTGGCAAGCGCCGCCGAGTCTTGACTTCTGCCAGGGGACGTTCAGATTTTAACCCCAATCAAGAATTGCACAGATACTCAGAGGCACATTGTGAAACTGAATACTTGCTTCCTTTGCTTTATTTACCACAGAGCCTTCGTGATAAATATACATATATATATATATAAATATATGATCTGTAGGGGGCGCTGCAGTATTTCTAATAGTCTACTTTAAGTCGCAATACCTTCACAAATGCAGACTCAGTGTCATAAGTCTTATTTATGCACAGGTTTAGTCAACGTAAAAATTGTTTTTTTTTCAAAATGAGTTTTTTCTCAATTTCAGTAGTTCTCACATAAACCAAACTTTACAGTTTTATTTCAGTCTATATTCTGAAGGTTTTTATAGAGGGGTTTGTTCATATGTCATTTAGCTGATTTCATAATTGCACTTTATCTACTTGAATTTGTAGATATCAATACAATACATTAACCTATATGCATTTTTCTTTGTCCAAATGAGCTTTTTCTTCATTTCAGTTGCAATTACATAAACCAAACTTCACAGCTTTATTCCAGTCTATTCTGAAGGTTTTTCCCGAGGGGTTTGTTCATATCGTTAGTCTTTAAAATATGGTGAAAATAATAAAGGATTATGAAATGATAAAAAGACATATCAGAAATCCCCTCAGTGAAAACTTTTAACTCTAATATGTCAACAAAATTAAATTAGAATTTTGAATCTGGCTTTATCCAATGTTCAGATTTATTTTCTGGAAATGTACGCAGATTAGTCCATATGTACCTAATTTAAGCAAACTCAGCTTTTCATAAATATTCTACATTTAAAAGTTTGCAATTTTTAATGCAATCACTAAATTAGAGAATTTTGGTGATTTTTTTTTTTGTGTTTAAATTTTTGAAACTTTTAAGTTTCTTTTTATCTTATTCACTATTCATTTTGGTTTCAAAACACAAAATCTCCTCTTAAGCTACTATGATCACAGTATGACTTATTTGGACCTCAAAAAGCAAAGTTTGAAACTTTATGCCCAGTTAACCCCGTGAATAATCATCCCGGCATAGTCTACTTTTAATTTAATTAACATTTATGAGATCGTTTAATGTGTAATGTTCTTATTAATGGACATGGATAGTTAAATTCTGTCTCCCATATATTGCATAATGAATGGAGGAGATCAGTAGGTCATTTAGGAATGAAAGATGGTGGGACAGAATTATTCACCCGCGTGTGAGTGCTAGCAGAGACGAGTGATTAGAAACGTGGATGGATGCCCAGATAAATGTTGGTTAAGCCATTATTCAGGCTCAGAGGAATGCCGAAAGGTGCCGCGAACAAAATTAACACATCGCACCTTCATAAATACAGTAATTGGCCGTGTAGTGTAATTATCGGGCCTGTGTGGAAACTGTGCCTGCAGAAATGCACAGCATTGGAAAGTTCTACGCATTCACTGTGTTTGTTTATTTAATATTTCAAGTATAAAAAACATTTGGCATCTGACATGAGAGGGTGACGTATTTCAACCTGACCCCAAACAAACAGTGCATTGTGGATTTTAATTGAGAGTCAAAGTTGTACTTTTGAGAACTATATTTATTTGATTTAGCTTCTTTTTGCAATTGCAAGTTGGTTTTGAAGTAATGATTAGACGATAAAAAAAAAAAAAAAATATATATATATATATATATACTGTATGACAGCAGCAATAGCACATTTAACAATGTTTAAATGTACTCTAAAATGACTTTGAATTGACCTATTTTATAAATAATTAATTATTTAAACATTTAAGTCACTGCACAGATTGGAATCACCTGCATCTAGATATTTACACGCATGTGAGTGTGTGTGTGTGTGTGTGTGTGATTTCATCTTTTACAATTATTTAGTTTATTGGAACATAATATATAACTAAGACTGAAATTTTGGGTTATTTAACTTGGCCAAGTTTGGCCAACTATATTTATTCATGTTCAATTGATAATTTAAGATGATAACTATGAAATATATTTATGTAACGATTAATAAATACATAATGAAATATATATATATATATTTAAATGCAAACATAATTTTCTTCTAATGCATTTTTTATAGCAAACTTTGAATTAAAAAGCTTATTTTTCATTGAAAGTCAGTTATAATAATTTGAGTAGTACAGATACTAATAACATGTTTTTTTAAACAAACTTTTAGTTAAAAAAAATAAATATATATGAATATATATACATTCATACTAAGAACTTAATAATTGTTTTCAAATTTGTTAAGGAGAACAGAAGTGATGATTCTGTAAAACTAACAATGTTGCTATGTTTGTTCCTTTTTTCTTCTTCCCAGAATATAAAAGTTTCTTTTATTTTGACAGAATTATTTATTATTAACAAATTACATTGTATTAAGAATTATTTTAATTTCAGTTAATTCTTTTAAGAGCAGGTTCGTTAAAATAACTTAATCAAATTTACTGAGAAGAACAGAAAAGGCAGGACCCAGTAGAATGACGATCAAATGACGGAAAATAGTATTCTTCTCTCCTAGTAAAGTATGTCAGATTAAGGGACCACATTAAGGGTAAAACAAAAACTGCACACAACCTAACATCCAAATTTCATTACTGGATCATCCAACACAGTCTCACAAGCAATTCGTACATATTCGTACGAGGTGCCAAATTTGGCCAATTCGTATTAATTCGTACAACCTCACTCTAAAAAGATTTGTCTAAAACCACGTGATGGGTAGGTTTGTGGGTGGGGTTATGTTTAGGTAATTTGTACAAATTCATAGGAATTGGCATCTCGTAAAATACATATGAATTCGTATGAGTGAGGTCGTACAAATTCGTACGAATTAGCCACCTCGTAAAATATGTACGAATTGCCGTG
>JAUMHQ010000087.1:12691890-12706362 GCA_032361165.1 Enteromius paludinosus
ATATATATATATATATATATTTCTAAAATATATTTGTGCAAATATTTGTAAGCATATTTTTGTACATTCTATATATTTTAAAACGAGCAAAACAATGTGTTGAAAGTGTTTTTCATTCTCAGCTTATATTAACTAATAAATTAACTAATGTTAACAAATGGAACAACAGACCCCATTACCCCCCATTTTTTTATTGACAGACAAATGTGCAAGTTCTGTTATTTTATTGTGCTTATTCTAATAAACAAAGGTTGGTTGGAATTTATTTTACTGTGTGTGTACTTACAGTGTACTCACCCAATTAAATACTGGTAATATAAGGTACCTACATAGGTTCAGGGTTAGTAAATGCATCTTAACTTATTTTATGTATGTATGTATGCATTTATAAATGTATTGAGCCAAACTTGTTGCCACTAGTCTACTGTATCCTCTAAAACAAAAACTACAAGATGGGGAATTGCGCAGTGCAAATTGTGTTAAACGTTGTGTACACACTGCTATCTGTGAGTTACATAATTCCTTTAGTGATCTGAGTGCTAAAACAACACACAGTGTGTGCAGATAAACAATTTATACTGAACTTCCCCCTAAGACGTAAATTCCTCAAGAATAGACTGCAGCTTTTCCCCCTCCACTCTAAAACGTCCCCCAGGTGCCTGGGCTTGCCGCCCTCTTGCCTTGAGTCCCAGCCTCCTCACCATGCCATGCCAAGATCCCGTCATCAATCCAGCCGACCCTCTCCACACGTAGCCTGCGGTTCCATGCCAGTAAAGGTTCTATTAACCTCTTGGCAAGCTTATATTGCTCTTAAATAATTAAGCCCCCCTCACCACGCAGAAAAACCTGCTCCATTATTAACAAGATGGGGGCTCCTTTTTAGGTTAAAGCACCCGATTAATTATTCAGACTGAAAATCATAGTAAAAACACCTGTTACGCTGCCTGTACTCGACTACACTTACACACAGAGAAGCTTTCAGAAAGGTTGCCAAACACAGAGTTAAATGTTAATACCAACAAACTTTTTTCCCCCCCCTAAGCAGACACTGGAAATCTCAAGCATTTCAGTTATATCTTGCATAGTTATCAGATTCGCCAAGACGCAAAATCTTTGAAATCTCAAATTTCTCATCAAGTCAAAAGGTTCTAATGCAATCTGATATAATTACATCATCATTCACATGGCTCAGCTGATTGGTTGCTTTTTACATCAGCAGGCATTAAGCTCGCTGCTCAACATTCAAATACTTGGCTTGTGCTTATTGTAGCAGTATTGTGTGCTTCAGAAACCCTCCACATCCCCAGCTCCACCTGTATAGATCTGGTACAGAGTGATTACTGTATATCTATGTTATAGTATAAGCGATCTACTTGATAAATGTTATATGTGCATCAGCTGTATTTCTTACATGCTCACAGTAGTATGTTTTGTACATATTTTACGAGGTAGCTAACTCATCATAAGATTTAATCTAAATCGTACGTATTTTAAGAGATGCCAATTCATTTGGATTTGTACGAATGACCTAAACCTAACCCTGCCCCTAAACATACCCGTCACAGGGTTTTAGACAAATCTTACAAAATCGTACAAGTGAGGTTGTATGAATTAGTACGAATTGGCACGAATTTGGCGCATTGTACGAATACGTATTGCGTGTTGCTGATTTCAATGATTTACAAATATATTTCGTAGTTTGCCCAGAGATGATAACGGTATAATTTTCTAAATGTTTCACTTCAAAACCTGTTTTTAAAAGTTTGCTCTAGGCTCTAAAATGCTTTTGTTGTGTACATTAATGACTACAACACATAAAAAGTGTTCTACGTTTCTCGTTAAAAACGATATTGTGGCAGCCCCTTCAATGCTGAGCAAGTCCTAGTGTATCGGTCTGTGTGTATTCGTGTCCAGATCATACAGCAGTACTTTACTGGACATAAAATGAAATGGAAACAGTTTTCTACCAACAGACTGTCCATCGAGTCTTTGTGTGGTTCCACCTGAAATGTGATAATGACAACAGCAAAGCTGCTTCACATACCTCAGGCTCGTTCAGCTCAGTAGTCATCGACTGCACTGACGCTGTGCTCTCCACATTTTCTGACTGCTATAATGGGGCATGCTGCTTTCTCTGCCTGCGTCTGTGACAGTATAAAACAGGAGTCACTTCCCCTGAGACCGGGAAAGACTTTAACGAGAGTGTAAAAGTGATCGTGAGAGAGAGAGAGGTACCGTTCTGATATGGCTCCCATCTGAGGCATCACAGATGTCAGAGGACAGTTTAATGCAAAGAACTGAATCATTCATAAGAAATGCCACTTTTCCATCTAACAAGATTCTGTCTACTTTTCTGCATACCAAAAACAAGCACACACAGGATGGATTAAGAAAAAAATAGGATGAAAACTGAATTCATAATACCAAAAATAGCTCAGATCATAAGCTCTGAGATTAATTTGCTTGGTTTATGCCTTGATTGCTGGCATCCAGGTCCAGAATTACGAAACATTCTTAAAATTGTGAATATTTTACATTCCCAAAAACCTTTTTTTGAGAACTCACTCTAGAAACTGTACATTGTAGGAGCAGGTTGCCATTCTATATATTTTTTTTCAGTAACAAGATCTGCCAACACTAATAAGCCAAAGATATGATTTCTTGCACTGACAACCAAATGTATCTGCAGTGTCTCCTTGGCCATGAATTCACAAAAATTCAATAAAATGCATTCATTTTAGACAGAGCACAAGAACGATGAAGTGCAAATGATTTAATATGATTGCTGATCAGCAAGGGTTCAGCAAGAAACCGCACACAATCTCATTTTTTTTCCCTTAAGACACAATCCCTTTTCTTCAAGGAATTACAGACTTCTTTGGTTGGGTCCAGGAAAACTGAAAACAAAACCTCTGAAATTGCTCACGGAACCTTTAACTTTTACTCCCTCCTACTTTGCATAGATAGGCTCACTGATGTAATAAATAAAAAGCAATAAGCCCACTGTAGAAAGTAGTGTTAGCAAGAGCACTACAGTACATTGTAATCTTTTGTCAAATTGTTTTTAGTTAGGCCTAGCTTTGCAAAAAAAAAGTGTGAGGAGAAAGTAATCAAACACGAACTCCAAGTAAGTTGCAGAACGATTGAAATTGCTCACAGCACCTTTAACAAGCAACTTTTTTATGTACCAATAGCAAAATGCTACATTGTTGTCTTTGATAAACGCAGCTTTATAGCGACACGCTAAAATATTACCCCTATAATACATTCAATTTAGTTAGCAGTAGTTAGCATTTATCATTAGCTTGTAGTGTAGCTTCCTACGTATTTCAAAATGGATGTTAGCATACTTAAGCTGAACTACCTCAAATTAGCTTGTAGCTAAAAAAGCTAGTCGCAAAGTATCTTCTCCAACACTATGGTTAACGCTAGCATAGAGAAGATGAAGGCCTAATTCCCTTCTCCTTTCTGTCTGACCTGTACTCTGAGGCTTGTTTTGTTTGTTCAACATTCTCCGAGGCTTCATACTTGTTCCCATTAATAATTAATGTTGTGGAACCTGCAATATTCATAAGTCTCAGAGCTCTGGGCACCTAAGGTTTATTTTGGGATCCGTATTTGGGAGATATGGGGTGGTGAGGTTAACTAGTGTGTGTGAATGTAAGGAAGATGATGGACATATCGCATCATTATGATGCTGTACAGATCTACTGTCACACTCAGCTGACATCGTATAGGAGATTCATGAATGATGTATGCCTTGTGGAGTAAATTGGTTTAGTGAGGACCAAATGTATCAGTTCCGATCACCTCTGAGAGAGGAAACTTAATGTTATATAATGTACTCTGCCGAATTCAGATTCAAGTTTTTATTTCAAATGAAATGCTGTCATAGAGAACAACCAACACAGTCTCACAAGCAATTCGTACATATTCGTATGAGGTGCCAAATTTGTGCTAATTCGTACTAATTCGTTCGACCTCACTTGTACGATTTCGTTCGATTTGTCTAAAACCACGTGATGGGTAGGTTTAGGGGCGGGGTTATGTTTAGGTCATTCATGAATTTGTATGAGTGAGGTCGTACGAATTAGTCACCTCGTAAAATATGTACGAATTGCTGTGAGATCAGATTGGAACAACAGGAAAATGATTCCAGTTCATTTCTCTGAATGAAGATCATCTAAATGTCAGTACATCCATGGAAAACTTAATTCTTTCCGCAATGCACTTTTTTGCCAGCTGAACCCAGAAATAAAGTTTAACAAGAAAGCAACATGCTGTGCAAGTTTTCTCAGAGAACCACTGCTGCAATTCAATTTTCAAGTCAAAGTAACATGACTTCGGCATTGTGTTCCTACATTAACATGGCTAGAATTTACATATGAAATGCACTGCTCTTGAACCGTGTGGGATGCAGACAGACGTTTGTATGATCTCATTGCTATGGAGAGTTGTGTTGTGAAGTTGACTTAAAATATTTTCCTGATGGATTCCAGAAACTAGCAGCTAAACCACAAATATAAACAAGCTTCTCTTAAATTCTTTCTGGCAGGGTTATCTTAGATCAACTGCCTGTACAGTCAAACCACACACATCTGAGGCACTGTCAGTATTTATTATGGTTTATGGTGATAAAAGTTTCGGTGACAATTTAGATTAGGAAACACATATTCACTAATTATTTACTGTTCCACTTAAAACTAGACTTTCAAGATTCAGGCTTAAAAATCCATAATAATAAAAATAGTAATAAATAGTCACATGTTACAAAATGATATAGGTGAATAAATTAATAAATGAATGTTGTACAAATATAAAAAAGTTGTTAAAATTAATCGGTCATTATTTCAATATGCATATAGTTTTGTGAAAAACCAAATAAACAATCTACGATATATCAGAAGAAGTTGAATAAGAGAGTAAGGCTTTTTAAATTGTAAATTGTACTTTGCATTGGATCTGGCATGCATGTGGTACGTAAAGTATAACAATAAATATTAAATCGTTTGCATACATTTTAGGATGAAACCTACTCAAAGCTTTATACACAAGGCCCCAGGGCTTAATTCAACATGCATGAAACCACATGTGAAGATTTAAAAACAGATCTAACCGCTATGGTGAAACCCACAGAATGCCTTGTGTTGTGTTGCAGTCCATCTTTCAATTTACGTCAATCACTGTCAGCTTTGTTTAACAGTGTTACGAGTAACAGTAGATCCATTGGGCCAAAAGTGACAGAAAAGTCACAGAGCAAGCTTCTTCTGATCAGCTACATCTGAAAAAAAAAAAAAAAACATTTGTATTTTTCCTCCAACAAATTAGTTTCTCTTGTATTTAGTGTATCTAAAAAAAATATATTGAGGTTTAATATATTTACCAACATAAATGGATATATTGCAATGTTAACCCTTGCGAAAGAGAAGTATGAAATACTTTAAAACTTTCTTTTGAAACGTGCATGTGGTAAATTACTGAATAAATATATAAGTAAAAATACAGATTTGAAACAATGAAGTGGCAATTTAAACAGATATTCCCCCAGTTTGACAGATGAGGCTTAAGCTAGTCCCAGACTAAATTGCATGTTTGAGGTGTCTCAGATAAAAATATCTTGCTCTGACATATCTTAAAACATGTCAATGTCATTTCTCTGTCAATGTCATTGTTCACACACCTGTAATATTTCCTTTATAAGGCATTTTTGTAAAAGTTGCTTAAATATCTCAATTGAACTAATGCCTAGTCCTGGCTTAAGCTTAGCCCCGTTTGTGAAACCGGGCCACTACCTTTAAATGTGATACCAAATAACACACTGCAATTAAATTACAGTCAAGAATTTTACACATAATATAGCATGTTAGTTAGCAATGGGAGTAAAGCATTAAAAGTAATTCAAGATACGTAATTGGATTACTTTTCAAGTAACTAGTAAAGTAACACACTACTTTTTAATTTACAAGAAAACATTCCATTCCATAATTATTCACTCTTTTTTAGGAAGTAATGCAATATTGTAACACACTACTTCAAAAGTAACTAAGTAATTCAATTGTTTACTTTCTTTAGGGAGAAACACATTGCTGTAACCAAGTCTCACAGTAATTTATTTGTGGGATTCGTGCCAGGGACACGTTTATTTTGTTATTTTCATAAGTCCAGCATTAATGGAAGATGCATCGAAATGAAAATAACAAAATAAACATGTCCCTGGCACAAGTACATAATTAAATTAAATTAAATTACGTGAGTAAATCCCAAACTGCGGTGGGACTGACTTGGTTGTAACGCATTTCTTTCCATAAGAAGAAAGAAATTAACCAAATTATTTACTTTTTAGGGAGTAACACAATATTGCAATCAATTACTTTCCATAAAAAGTAACAAATTAACTCAATTATTTACTTTTTAGGGAGTAACGTAACATTGTAATGCATTACTTTTGAAAGTTACTTTCCTCAACATTGATGTCAGTCGATGCCTTAATATTAGCATGTTTCTATACAGCACAACAAAAGATTAGTTTAGTGCACTTTAATGTCAAACATTGTGTGTGCCAAAGTTCACCACGACACGACAAGCCTTTCACACCGCAGGAACGATTTCGTAGTATCCAAACTAATTGTGGTACTACTCACTTTTTTGTGTGTTCACACTGCAGGAACTAGGAACGATTTTAGTTCCAGGAACTCCGTTTGGAGGAACTAAATTTGCTGCTATTTTGGGTCTAAAAAAGTACCAGGAACTATCAATGACGTAAGTGTATGCTGATTGACTAAACGTGCACGAAAACACCCTCACCCGCCATGATTTAAAACGTCGTGTAAACAAATTATCGTGTAGACATTGTATCAACATATTTTACATTTACCAGAAGCCTTAGTTTTGTTTCTCTTGTTGAATGCCGCGTCCAGATGACATCGCTGTCGAATGGCTTACGTCACATGGTCAGTGCGAATGCAACCCTTCAAATGGTACTGGGAAATAGTTAATGCAAAATAATACCATTATTTTAATGCTGTACTTTTAATTCTGGAACTAAAGTGGTGTGAAAGGCCCTGTTGTCATAAACGTATCTCTGGTCGAGTATACACTTAAATGGCCATTAATTTCATTTTAACTCTATGACTTGCAAGTAGTTTTAATTTTATAAGATTTGAAGTACCCTAAGTGCACGATTAAGATTAAGGGAAAGCGCAGAGATTTTCCTCTCTAACCGTGTTCATCAATACAAACAATATGGCTGTCTGGAGGAGTTTGTTGTTCACACTCAGCATTGTCTTCCTCTCAGGGTCTGGAGCAGATCCTTCAGCCCGTCCCCACAGATCAATGGAGGGTGAGAAGTTCATTATCTCAGATAAATCTATATCCTGCTCAGGCGGCACGTCTCCACCCCGCTCCCTCTCGCCTTTTAATTGCTCCTCAGTCATCAGTCAGCGCAGACAGGCCTCGTTCCTCCCTCCCTCTCCTCATCCAGCTCTAACGACATGAAGGCTAATTTTACACCCAGCAATTGTTCCATTTAATTACTTACTGTCTTTCTGCTTCAACCTCAATCAATAATGCCCTTGTAGAAAATGAACACGTTTCTTTAAGTCTTTCACCGGCTGTAGTGTTTCCGTATCGTCATTGGACACTTACAGATGCTCGACAAGCAGAGTTATTATGCAGCCAACGGCTTCACGTCCTAACTAAGAAGTTTAGATGTTGTGATGTTGGGTTGGTTAATTGGTCTGTGTAGGTGATGGATTACGGTCACCATCTTTAAAGTTCAAGTCGAGCCAAAATGAGGAAGGGACTTGATTGTGTCTGTCGGGATTTGACTGGAAGGTTGTCAGGCGGTTGGAAGAAAGGTGTATTAAAACAAGTGGAGAGTCATTTCAGAACCAGAGCATAGTGATTTTTAATTAAAGATTATGAAATATTCAAAGAGGTTTTGAAAAAAAAAAAAATAGTGGGAGTGTCTTAGAGAGTGAGGGATTTGATTATTTGGATATAAACCATCATTTGATCCAATGTGTAACACCCGTCCTCGTCATGTGTATGTGTTTATGTTGATCTGTCCCATGTGCTCTTGTGTTTTGTTTTAATAAGTCTATGTATAAATCCATGCCTTGTATCTCGGTCAGTCGTTGATGTTTCCAGCTTGCCTGTGGTTCGTTTCGTCCAGCTTTTGTTTCAGTTTCTATGTGTTTATAAATAAATGTTCTTTGATTTGCATTCCTGCCTTCCTCGTCTTCCGTGCCACTGGAAAACGGCTCGCCACTCTCTCCTCCAGCAGCTATATTCGTAACAGAATGACTGAACGTAGTAAAGAGGGTGTTCACACCTGTGAAGTAACAAGGTTCTAGCCCCGTATCACGGTACGAGGAGCCTTGTATTGTCCAGTCGGTACCGTTTTCACAGTCAAGAGAGGCCATCGATGACGGTTATCTGCCATGGCCTGATCCACCTGAGCCCTTTGGTGACTGTGGGGTCCCATGGCCTGACCCACCTAAGCCCTCTACCGACTATGAGGTCCCATGGCCCGAGCTTCCGGAGCCTGTGTGCGGTTCGGAGACTCTGTCGCGTCTGCCAGTGGCTGCAGTACCTCTGGAGATGTCGGTTCCAGCCGTAGAGTCTCCAGAGGCCCCATTGTTAGCTGCTCAGTCGCTGTCTAGTCGGCCCAGGAGGGCATTATCCCTTTCTGATTGGCCCAGGAGGGTATTGTCACTGTTTGTTCGGCCCAGGAGGGCATTGTCGCTGTCTGGTGGACCCAGGTGGGATTCATCGCCGCCCGATCCACCCCGGAGGACGGTTTCCATGACCGTGCGGCCTTGGGGGTCTTTGTCTCAGGCTGGTTTGCCCTGGAGGGCGTCTCCCCTCTCTGTGCCACCCAGGTGGGCACCGCCGCCATCTGCTCCACCCTAGAGGGCTTTGCCATCAGCACTGCCCTGGAAAGAGTCTCCTCTTGCAGTCCCACCTAAGTGGGCTTCTCCACCGTCTGCCCCGCCCTGGAGGACTTTCCTGGAAGCCGCCCCTTTGAGGGGGGGCTATGTCACGGCCAGCTGGATGTGTCAGTCCAGCTCTGAATGGCACTCCAGCCCTCTATGAACTGTTTATGTGTTTTTACGTCTGTTTTCGTCCATGGACTAATTATCAGTTAACTCTCGTCTCCACCCACCTCATGTGCTGTTATGGTTGCTCATCTGTTTCTCCACCCCTCCGTGTCATTATCTCCTGCATAAATACCCCGGATCTCCTGGTGCTTGTCGCTGCTCATTGTGTGTGGCTTGTCCCCCTTTGTAAGCGTTTCTTCTCGTGTTTTGCATTGTCTTTGTTTTGTTTGGATTCTCCGTTGCCGACCCTGCCTGCCCTCCGTTTTTGTTCTTGTCTCTGCATTCTACATTCCCATACGCTGTGATTGACGCCTGCCTGTGTATCACCCTGCTCTGTGAGTCATCAATAAATACTTTGCAGATGGATTCCACTGTCTCACCTCTCATTTATGACACAATGAAAGCTTAGAAATGTGTTTCATGTAATTGTTTATTAATTATGTATTAGTAATTATTGCTTTTTAGTGGACATTTTGAATAAATAAACGGGCTCTGAATATAAAAACCTATACAAAAGCCTACGTAACAACGACAACAACAACAATAACACAAATAATAATAATAATAATAATAATAATAAAAAATATAATTCCTGTTGATAAAAAATATTACTGTTGCTGGTATTACTATTATTATTATAAATTTTGCGCACACACATACACACACACACACCCATATACATATATATATATATATAGATAGATAGATATATATATAGATATATATAAAACTATTTGTAATTATTGTTTTTTAGTGGACATTTTAAATAGGCTCTGAAAATAAAATAATTAAATAGTGCATTTACTTTTATGAAACTATATATATATATATATATATATATATATATATATTTGTTTTCTTTTTAAATATCTATATTATCTATTATATTATCAAACAGTTTCATTTTAATTTCACCTTATGCCCACTTACAATATATTGTACCCTTGTGTCTATTACAGTTTAAATACATAGCTCACCTTCATTACTATAAAACCATTATATTATATATTATACAAACGTTTTGAGCTCCATTAAGTTTGTTAAAAAATTAATAATGTACTGAATAATACTGTAATTTGGACCACTTTTGTTTTTAACAATACTCAAAAGTGTTTCACTGTGAGAAGAGGGTCAGGGCTCCATCACACTGTGTTCATGTGCCTCTCATGTGCCACACTGGGCCGATAACAGCAGAGAAGCAGCATATGGATGGAGAATGATGGCAGGACTGAGCGTTCTCGGCAGTGCTAGCAGTAAGAGAGTGCTAATTAGAATGAAATGACTCTACTGCGGCCCGCATTCACATCCACACAACTCATTTATCTTCATCTGCTTAGCGCTGCGTGCTGGCAGGACAAACACTTCTGATCTTCCCTTCCCTCTCTCCATCCATTTATCCGTCTTTCATCTTTAACACTCTCTCTCACTCCGTCATTTCGCTGTTTACCGTTTTATGGATGCCCCTTTTTCCTCTCCCATCAATGACTTCCTGTTGCCGCTCATTCATTTCCTGCCCGGGCCGACTTTCACATTACTTTTCATTTCTCTCCCCATCGGCAGCATCTCGACATCTTTCTCTCTCATCTCTCATCCACCAGAGGCCAGCAGGAAGGGGAAATGCTGTTTGAAAGGAAAGAAAGACTGAAGTCAGGCACAGAGGAGATCAGGGACATGATGAAGGAGGCTGGGATAGATGAAGACTGACTGTCAGAGCGAGTGCGCAGTAAAACACACACACTTCAGGACGTAAAAATACAGAAGTGGCTCTGTTTCTTAAAGGCCATGACTTAAAAAAAATTAAAAAATTAAATAACGAATTTCATTTGAAAAGAGTTTGAACACAGATAAGATGCACCAATACTGATGGGTTGATAAATTAATTAGTGATAAAGAAATGTGTTGTGTTATGATGTTAAATGATGAAATTTCCTGTTTCTATCTAATTAAAATTTATATTGTATAATTTAAATAATATAATTCATATAATATTTTCAGGTTTTCAATGTTGTTACTGACAACATTTATTGTTTATTTATTGTTAGCCAGGAAAACAAATTTAAATAAATATTAATAATGATAATATAGTTTTTAAGTGGTTATTTGTACCAAGCTGCTTTTCACATGAATTATAATTATGTCACCTATTATAACTTAATAAAGTCTTACTTCAGCTTGTATGCACAATATTAAGACCTCAAAACCTAATATTATAACATGATTGTGCATAATTTATAAACTACTACATATTGACATTTGGATCACCTAAACAGCTCCATTTAAATGGCTTTTCTGGCAGAGTAAACTTGCTCAGAAGCACACCCGGTATAACATTACATATATGATGTGATGTGCTCGGGTAAGAAGTAATAAGAAAGTATCATGGTTTCTTCAAGAGATGGGTTTTATCTCACCATTGTTTTTGTTAACACAGTCGTTTAGGTTTACAGTAGTGTTTAATGCGCATGCAACTTTAAAACACAATAAAGCATTAACCTTTTAGCGTCAATCTCTGGACATTTCACTACAAGAACTAACATAAAACATTGCCAGATTTCCTGACATCTGTTTTGGATATGCTTTTAGCGCCACTCACTGGATATTTTACTTTGGAAGGGCATGCTGCAAAATACTTAATACCATTTTAGAGAAATGCAGCCACAAGCACATTTTTCCATTAATCTAGGGTTGTTTTCATGCTGTTGATTTTTGTTAGTTACATTTTTAACATAGTTCTCATTAAATACATACAATTTGCGCAAAAAATGCTTTTGAAAAGGTTAAAGAACGCCAAAATGTAGAGCATCTATGAAAAATGCCTCCAATACTTTAAGACAGATGGAGATAAAACTGCCCTTTGACTCACTTTCATTTCATTCCTTCAATTTCATTTCAGTGCTCATGAAATACGGCATCCTTTTGCAGTAAACTGAGGCATGTCTCTGGCCAGAAAAGCTTTGGACGTGATGTTAAGAGCTTTGGTAAGTAAAATCATATGACCTGTCCTGTTTGCATGACCACTCTTTGAGCCGCCACAGCCAGACATAAATAATAGTAGTGCAGGACTAACAATAAATGAAATACACAACCGCACAGCGGTTCAACAGTCAGCACACATGGCCATCAGATCAACAACTTGGACCTGATCTTCAAACAATCTGTCTTCGGTACACTCTCTGAACCCTGCTTGAAATGGTTTACAGCGTTTCGATGGTGAAAGCACAGGCAACTCACATAACACTAGATAAACATTTTGGATACTTTTAAACTTGAGCTTTTGGTGTGACCCCAAGTTGGTTTGATGTGATTGATGTTTCAAAAGAATATTTTTACTGTTTTTCTGCTTTTCTTCAAAAGTCATGCAGTGCAACCAAATACCTCAAGTTATGTCTCTTAGTAAACAAGTCTCTTGAAATCCCTGAATTATTGTGTAAGTCAGATTGTTAAATGTCATAGTCATGTCCAGACTTTAATAACCAACTCAGAGTACAAACGGGCAGGGTTTATAACAGCAAACAGAAACATCAGAGGCATAGACAACAGAATAATCCAAACACGAAGCAATGGTCAGTCGTTCGGTGAACGGTATACAAGGGGAACGGCAGAATCGAGAGTCCGGGAACAGGAAGGGTCGAGAACGGTAAATCCAATGGGAATTAATACAAGAGACACGGAGGGCTTACAAAGGGGAAGACACAGGGTGCATCCATGCAATGAACAGCGAATTCACAAAGAGACAACCGGGGCTTAAATACACATACAAACAAGGCTAGGTGTGGAGGAACAGATGAGTGGAATGTGGGTGGAGACACAATTTCATAATAAAAGTCCAAGTATAGGTAACGGAGACACACACACAGTTAGTTCACATGGAGCTGGAATATTATCTAGCGGGTATATGCAATTTTAAAGGTGGCTAATATTGTTTTATGAGTCTCTTAAAACAGGTTAAAATGTATGCAAGGTCAAAAAACAAAAAATTGATTTAATTTTACCCCATTTTTAAAAGTATTCGTAAACGACTCATTTGAAGCAGTTAGAAGAATCAGATTGTCTCAACACCTCCTTTCCATGAGCCCTCACTGCTGTGATTGGTCAGATGGCGCTGTCCTTCATGATTGGTCTACCGCTACAACGGTCCACAGAGCTTGTACCAAAACTATACTTTCTGACATTACTAGAGGTACTTTCTGAGAGAATACGTCAACTACTGTAGTTGGCAAGGACTACCACGGAAAGTGCTATGGTAAGCGAATTGGGCACATCAACTTTGTATAATGCATAACACAGGATACAGCGTCTTTTTGACATGATGTAATCCAAGTAGAAATTGTACTGTTTGTGGGGCGGGGTAAGTTGTTCACGACGTAGAACGTGGGCGGACATTATGCAAATATGTTACTTAGTGACGTGGATCAGTAACAGAAAATGTAAATTTGAAAAAGCAAGATTTGAATTGCTGATGACTCGTTTAGGCGAATATGAGCCGACTCTTTTTTTATCATTAACTGTCAGCGTCACAACTTTGCAGATAGTTTATGTTCATGTACAGCTACATGACACACTGCGTGAAAGATCATATTTGAAAAGGCATAATAGGGGCACTTTAAGATTTCCCTACTCTTTTTCACTGTAATGTTTTGATACATCATTAAAACTCTCATCATTGGCTTGTTGGCTTGTTGTCATGAGCGAGCCCGTCGTGGTGTGATGTGTGCCACGCCTCTCAGCATGACATAATGCCCCCCTTCGAAAAGGCACACCTGAGCCGTCGATAACACCAAAAAACACAAAGGAAAAATAGGACTATCACCGGGGAGGGAGAGGTGGGTGCCCTAGAGGCAGAACGAGGAAGCACACACATGGATAGCCTCCAGGGCGGATCAGGAGTCTCTGGAGGCCCTGGGTCAGGAGCCTTAGCAGGCCATGGAAGGTAAGGAGTCTCTGGAGGCCCTGGGTCAGAAGTCTTAGCAGGCCATGGAAGGTCAGGAGTCTCTGAAAGCCCTGGGTCAGGAGCCTTAGCAGGCCATGGAAGATCAGGAGTCTCTGGAGGCCCTGGGTCAGGAACCTTAGCAGGCCATGGAAGATCAGGAGTCTCTGGAGGCCCTGGGTCAGGAGCCCTAGCAGGCCATGGAAGATCAGGAGTCTCTGGAGGCCCTGGGTCAGGAACCTTAGCAGGCCATGTAAGATCAGGAGTCTCTGGAGGCCCTGGGTCAGGAACCTCAGCAGGCCATGGAAGATCAGGAGTCTCTGGCCGTGGCAGCTCAACACCAGGCCAACTCCAGACCCTTGTCCCGCCCACCCTCTCCCGGAACCACACCTTACTGCGCATTCCTTACCAGGGGCGTGCTCTCAACAGGCTGATCCGGCGTGC
>JAUMHQ010000087.1:12706462-12721306 GCA_032361165.1 Enteromius paludinosus
GGAACCACACCTTACTGCACATTCTTTTCCAGGGGCGTGCTCTCAACAGGCTGCTCCGGCGTGCATGGCGACAAACAGCTCCGGAGGTGCACTGTCATCAAACTGAGGAACACTGCCGACCTCCACGGCAGGTCTCTCACGTCCGGCAGCTCCATCGTAGTGAGTCCCCGGGCCGCGCTGAAAAAAGCTGCCGTGAGCACCGAATCGCTAAGACCCGTCCGCTCAGCCAGCTGCTAGTATACGCGAGCAAAGTCCTCGAACGGGGGGTCTCGGCGAATAAGAGCGAATAGCTCCGCGGTGAATGCCATCCTTAAATAGTGATCCTTGGTTCTGTCATGAGTGAGCCCGTCGTGGGGTGATGTGTGCCACGCCTCTCAGCATGGCAAGGAGCAGAGGAGACGAAGAGCTTGATATACAAACAAAAGCTGACGCGACAGCAACTCAAAACAACGACACAACGTGGAGCACTGACAAGACTTTAACCAAGGACACTAGAACTCAAAAGACAAAGGATTATATAGAGCGAAACTGAAAGGCTAAGGTGAGGACAGCTGAGAAAAAAACAGGTGAGAAGAGTAAACTAATCAGAACATAATGAGGACTAGACCAAAAATACAAAGACCAGACAGACAAGGAACATGACATTTGTAGCCTAACTAATCATAAACCACCACTAGTTGATTATGTAAATGTATTCAGACTTCAAACTTGAAAACAGACCTGTGGTTTCATTGGAAGAAGAGTGGAATTGAAATCAGCCTTAGTTACCGAGAATAATTCATTAGGTGCAACTGATTTAAGAATTATAGGTCCGTTCACCATGTTGGTAATTGAATTAGGCGAATCGCTAAATAAATTAGCAGCCAGACAATAAATAATACATTTGGCTTTGTAAAGCAGATGCTCAGCAGCTATAAAGTGCAGGGCAGAAGGTGTTAATTTATCGCTGGACCCCTGTGAGTTACCCTGGTATTGAACTTCTCTTTTGCAGGATGGGACTTGCTTCTGTGATTGATCTGAATCCTATTTAAGAATTGCTCAGGGTGAGATTTTCTCACTCAGCGAGAAATAAAGCATTCCTACAGACAATAAAAAATGAGAATGCATTTCATTGTGGTCACCTAAAAATAATTGCCTAATCAAACACATTAGTGAAGTTCTATTAAAACGACAAGGAGTGGTGTACTGCAAATCTCTGTGCACCGATGTTGATGTCATGGACAAGGTTTGTATTAGAGTTGAACAATGAATATGTTGAAGAGTTTAGACCTCCCAAACAAGTTTGCTTTCATGTACTCAAGTCATTTTAAGCTCATGTTTTGACATAAATAACATAAGTAAGCAAAATCCATAACATCACAGCAATATCATGATCATTCAGACTTGCACCATGCACTTGCTCTGCAAGTGAATCATCAATCAACATTGAAGGACATTATGCTTCTGTGTGGAGAAGAATTATTCCAGACCAATTTAAACATAATATAATTGGCTTGTAATTTCATGATAGTGTATAGGGTCAGGTCCCCACACTGCGGGGGATTTCTGCATCTTGGAATAATGCCAGTACTTCAGTCGTAGTAAGCAAGAATCAATTTGTCATAGATTATACTCCTAACAGTTTTCAGTGAATCCTTTAATAAATAGAATAAAATACATTAAGCTTGTAGCCAGCATATTGTTAGGCTTTGCTACAGATTTAAGGTTTTATTGGTGTCTATTGATTGTTTTTAGATGCACACTGTCCCTCTCTGGCATCCAGATGTCTTTCGGTATATGATGTTTCTGTTATTTAGTGCTTAAGTAAAATGTATTGATATTTAAATTTTTTGTTCTGAAGCTGAATGAAGTAACACTTTATTTTGATAGTCCACTCTAAATATTCTACTAACAGTAAGTAACTTTGCAACTACATGTCAACTAGCAGTCATTAGAGTATTAGTAGACTGTGTGCTTAATATCTCCTAACACTTTATTTTGATGGGTCCACATACTGACTATGACTGACTATACCTATTCTACTAACCCTAAACCTAGTGGACATGTAGTTGTGAATTCATGAGAACCAGTTGACATGTAGTTACTTCTAGTTAGTAGAATTTGTAATTGGACTATCGAAATAAAGTGTAACCGAAGGTTGTGTGAGTACTTAATGACAGAATTTTCATTTTTGAGCGAACTGTACCTTTAAGAGGCAGGTGGCATTAGTGGAAGGGATTCTAGTTATACATTCTAGAGAATGTGATTGGACAAACACCTGTATGCTCTAGTCTAGACTTTTATACAGTTGACCTCAAAACTTCTTCGTCATGGACTAAAAGCCACAAAAGCTCCATTCTGATTTCATGGGACAGACAGACTGAAACGAATGCCTAAAAATGCAGAACAAATGCCATTGATAGTAGGTATGAAATTGCTTGAATGTTCAGGGTCATCGGGGAGCTGTGCGAACTGTTGCTGTGGGCCCTTTATAGTGGCATTCCTTTTAATATAGCAGGGGTCTTTTCCAGTGGCAAACCTCTTTCCTTTGATTTATGACAGTCTGCCACAGTCATAATCTCTGCGCTTTTTCATTGTGTTTGGTCTCAGTTCTTTGGGCCCTGCCCACCTCACGTTCTCTTGCGTACACACACCCGCACACACACACACGCACGCATCTTCCTTCCACCGGAGACTTATTCATCATTATTATTGCTCCGACAGGTCCATTACAAACACAGGCTGTTAGGAAACACACAGACAGAGAGAAACTTTAGGGGGAAACTAAAGCTGTTTGGCTTGGTGCAGTTTCCCATTAGCATCATGGCCAAAGTAATGTGTCCTGTGAGCCAGTCCTATAAACTATTGTGTACAAATCAATATCTAATGGTTTAATATTACATATATGCTGACAGGGGGTAAATCATCACATAGAATTCAGTCTGCAGCTGTAAACAGTACAGCTAATCGAAGTTTAATCAGATGAATAGCCTTTATGATGTACCCTAAGCAAAACTGTGGTTTTGTTACATTAACTAAATAGATTATACATCTATGGAATGTCCAAGTAAGTACCCAGACTTAGGTCAAAGAGTGTGTTCGAAGATAAAGTGCATTTCTTTCCCCTCAAATTTATTTTCCTGTCCAACTTTAATGTGCAGCGATAACTATAAGTCAGCCATCTGACTTCAGTTGACTTACTGAAGAGTTTAATATTGTGGCTCTGTGGTGCTTTCAGAACATTGATATGTTTGTTTGAATGATCCAACATGTCTACTTGTGGCCAAAATTGAGGTTGGGTGGGACTGTCTGATGCAATTCCTTTAGGGGCCACTAGGGATGCAGAAATTACGCCCTGCAGCTTTATAATATGATTTAGTTAACGTATTAACACATTCAGTTCCTTTCTAATACATTCTATGTTTCTCAAACAGCATTAAAAGTAAAATCTAAAATTTCTGTGTTAAAACGACTTCCCCTCGCTTTATTGACATAATCTTTGTTGGGTTTCTGCCGCTAGTGGATGACATTTCGCTTGTTGAACCTTGATTCGGTTTCGCCATTCAAAGAATGCAAATGATTTCACTTTTGGTAAACATCCCGTCTGGGTTCAAATTAGAAATAAATTAACGGTAAAGTGTAGCATTCGACTCTTGGCGAGTGGAGCGTAGAGACTCAGTTGCCAATTGCAGGCCATTAAATCAATAAGATAGTCCAAGAAAAACCAAGAAATCACCAAAGTAGAAAAAAACAACAACACATAACACAATGCCAGACAAAACACATGGAAAACAGGAGTAAAGAACTATGAATAAACAAGAGACTAATAAAATGAGAAACATCTGGAAACCATCAAGGGGGGAAACAGGAAACAAAATGAGAATTTCAAACTAAAAGTCCTAGTTAGATAGGTTCAGATATTTTTGCAACTTTGTTTCAATAATGTCTTTATACGCTTAAGTTCTAAAAGTTTGTGTGTTTCATACTACATCAAGCTGGGTAATATCCAAAGATCAAAGAAAATTTGATTTTTCACGATATGACCCCTTTAATAACTTCTCTTCTCTTCTATTACATCTACAGGCTTCTGCTTTGTTGGTTTTCTTGTCTCTTATTACATGTCGTGTTATCTCACAAATCAAGTGTGATGAAGTCTGTACTCTATGGCAGCAATGATGCCAGGTTGCCAGAGGCCTAAAAAAATGCTCACAAACAGAATGCATCACCTCTGGTTTAAGTGAAAACAACAAGTGCAAAACACAAACCACTGCCAAGGGACTGAACTTACAGCCATTCAGTTTGCTTTTGACGATAATTCTTTATGCAGTTTTGCACAAATTTAGCTTTTAATTTGATGATAAATTGTTGACATTTAAGAGATAAGCAAACACTCAATGTCAGAGTCAATGAAAAATGCCATTTATCAAAGCTATAAATGATAAAAAAAAAAAAAAAAATACTTGAGAAGGTAAAAAGCTTGGCTCATGAATATTAATTAGGTCATACAACCGGACCATCGAACAACATCACCTAGCGACATTAGCCTGGCTGATTAATATTAATAAGCGCCACTGTCTGGCACTTCAGAATTCATTGCACACTGCAGTGATGTCATCATCTAACAGCACACACCAGCAGAGATGTTTGCATCTATTAATTTCAGCGTCATTTGCATTTGCGAGATTGGATTTTGGGCCATTTTATTGTGTGTTTGTACATAATACTCTAGAATGAAGCAATCTTTAATTCAAGTCTCGGCTTGCATTTAATTTTCAGATGTGCTGCTGCAAGCAAGAATGTTTCAATAAGTGTTTTGGTCTATAGGTTCTATTCCTAGTGAGGTGCCTACGTAGGCAGCAAGCACTTTCCATGAATAGGGTACAAAATGGACCTTGAACTTTTTTTTTTTTTAACCAAGGGTCAATGAAAAAAGGTTCTTAACCTACAGAAAAATGCTGAGCATCAATCTCAGGAGGTCAAACTAAATATATAAGCTGCTTTATTTTCTATTCATATGGCGTTAGCAATTTTTACCATAACACAGGGAATGTCATTTTTGTCATCATCTTAGTGGAAAACAGCAAATTTAGCATTGATTTATCTTAGAAGTTGTATCAGTTTGGTTTAAAATGATTTGGTTAATAGGTTCCAAATGATTAAAACTGTGTTATTTCTTCAGGAAATGTTCTATTTTGAAATGGGGGATCCAGTATTAAAGCATGTGTGCAAAACATGTGACACTACAAGGGAAGTCAATCCAAAAGGTCCAAAATATTGTTGGATCTTAGTTTTTATTGCCAAAAAATTGAAGTACAAAAAGTCAAGAGCCCAGCTAAAGCAAACGCAATCACAATGTTAATCACAATAATGGTGATTTTTTGACATTTCAACATTAATAGCAGTTGCAAAAGTGATTTACATCGATTCAGTGGTTGCTTGCTATCGGGGTTGTCACCTGACCTGAAGACAGTGTTGATTCGCTAAAATGAACTTCTGTTCAAAAAGGGTGTATGGCAGCTTCTGAAGTAAAATGTGAACTCGCTAAATGGATGATACAGGCTTGTGCTTAGGGTTTAGATTGTGTTATATGTGTAGATTAATTATCAGTCAGTTCTAAAAGTCAGTAACATTTATTGGTTTTTGCAAAATAACTATTACAATGTTGTTAAATGATTTGTCCAAACTAAGATTTTACCATTTTATTGTGCTTTTGAATGCATTTTCCGCAATGCATATCATTATTTTAAATTAACTTTAAAACACTTTTTTAAAAAAGAAAAGCTGACTAAAAATGATGGATGGATAATTTCAATGAACTTGACATGAACCCGTGGTGTCTATCTATCTGTCAAGACTTACTTTAAGAAAACATTAATTTATTAATATTAATTTAATAATTTAACTATATTAACAGAACAACTCAAATGCTAAAAAAGAAATAAGTAAATAAAAAAATAAAAAAAAAGTTTTGCAGTGCAGTTGCAGTACTTAGCACTTGTTCATACATTTTTTCCTTGCAAGGAATGACACAGGCATCAGGGTCATGAGTGCCCAAGGATGGTCTGTCTAGTCTGACTTGACAAAAGAGCTATTGTAGCACAAATTGCTGAAAAATGTAATGCTGGCCATGAGAGAAAGGTGTCTGTGGCAAGGAGGCCGGTGGTACAAATGATAATGAGGACCACCTGCGTGCTACAGAGAGCTCCCTGAAGGAACTTGACAGGAGGAGTGATGACCATGGAGACAGAGACAGGACTACATCTGGGACACTTTTATGTTTTGTGTGTCCAGTAGTCAGTTTTGACATTTACCACCAACCCAAAGAAGATAACATACACATGGCTATGACACTTCTTGCCACACTGTAAAAGCTGTTCAGAAATTGTAAGAAGTTTTGACTAAAAGTTATAAAAAGTAACAATGCATTACCTGTTTTTGTCACGCCTAGCTGGAGCTGCCAGCTGAAGGTGGGATTATAAACAGTTACTGGAGACATATCTGCGTTCCTTGTATCAACACGGACGTCATGTTGATGAGTACGTGCGGGACTTCATATCGGTTTCACATCATGTTGATGTGGATGAGGAAACTATTACGGGGTATTTCCTATCCGGATTAGGCCGAGGATTACTGCGTGAATTGCCCGCGGTGGACCCCAGCTGGCCTTTGGAAAGACTTATTAACTTTGTATTATAGTTTTAGAGAGGTGGAGGAGGATGTGCGAGCATGCCGCTGTGCGAGGAGTCAGCGCCGCACCACGAACGCGGAGAGGAACCTGTGGGTTGGCACTCGCTACGCCATTCGGTGTGTGCCGTTTGTGCACAAAATGGCGGCTGAATCCGCGGTACCTGATCCACCACTGAGGGCACCAGCACCATGTAAAACCCCCACTGCTTCACATCCTCTCTGCACTTACAAAGAATATGGCATGCCATGTAAGCCTCGAACATTGAAATCAGGGGAGCCATCTTCTGTCTCTTCTGTTCAGTCAGTGCCAGTGGTGCAGCCTGGAGAGCTGCTTTCAGTAAACCCTGTTTCAGATCCACAAATAATGGGTCCCAGCCCCGTTTCACAGTGTGGCAAGCCATATAAAGCACTGTTCAGTCGGTTCCAGTCACACAGCCTGACGAGCTGTTGATGGCCCTCATGGTTTCCAACCATTTATTAACGGGTTCCAGCCCGAGGCACGATACAAGGGGTCGTGTTCAGCCCAGTCAGTTCCAATCATGCAGCCTGACAAGCTGCAGAAGGTCCTCGTGGAACCTAGCCCACATGTAACGGGTCTCAACCCCGTAGCACGGTATGAGGGGCCGTGTATTGTCCAGTCAGTTCCGATCACGCAGCCTGATGAGCTGCAGAAGGTCCTCGCGGTTCCTAACCCGCAAATGACGGGTCCCACTACCGTTTCACTGTACGAGGTGCCGTGTCCAGTCATGTTGGTTTGCGATTTGGGTTGGGTTGGGTTACGAGTGGCCGCCAGCCCCTGTCTGTGATCTGGACCAAAGTTGGCCAGAGCCGGTTGGTGAGCCAGATAGGTTGGCATCAGGAGTGCCAGAGCCTGTGGTGATACACCGACCCCCTGAGCTCCACGATGACTGTGAGGTCCCAGGGCCAGAACCTCCGGAGCCTGTGGGTGGCTTGGATACTCCATTGGGTCCACTTATGGCTGCAACCTCTCTGGAGAAATCTTTATCAGCCGTAGATTCTCCAGAGCCCCCATTCGGGGCTGTTCAACCCATGGAGGTAGCTGGTTACGGACTGAAGGGTTCAGGGGGGTGCGAGCACAGTCTTCCACCATCGGTTCAACCGCGGAGGGTGCATTCATTCCCTGTCTGGTCTCGAAGGGCGTATTCATTCCCTGTCTGGTCTCGAAGGGCGTATTCACAGTCTAGTCGGTCTCAAAGGGCGCGTTCACTGTCTGTGTTGTCCCCGAGGGTGCAATGCCTACCTTTTCAGCTCAAGAGGGCGCTGTCATAGCCTGCTCGGTCCTGGAGGTCGTCCCCGCTGACTGACCCGCAGACCATTTTCAGCATCATCAGCGTCTGTAATCCGCTCCTTAAGGTGGGGGCTATGTTACGCCCAGCTGGAGCTGCCAGCTAAAGACTCGATTCCCCAGAATGCATCTCTCCCCCACAGCTGTTGCTAGTTTGGTTCAATCATTCAATCAGTTCCACCTGTGTAAATACCGGTCTGTTTGTCTGTCTAGTCACGGATCATTGTCTCAATGTTATGCGGTCAACCCAAGTCGTGTTCATTCGTGTTCCTGTTCCCAGTCTGTGTTTTGGATTTACTCATTGCCAAAGTTTTGCCTGTACCTGGATATTCTCTCTATCTCGCTCTAAGGACTGATTTACGGTATTTGACCATCGCTGTGTTTACTTTTCTGCCTCTGTCAGTGTCTCCACTGATTCAGTTTGCCGGTGCTCGACTGTGTCTGCCTGACCCTGAGTATTAATAAACATTATTTGCATTTGGACCCGAACGCTTCACGTCCTCATTCGTGACAGTTTTGTTTGGCTCAATTGACACTACGGACTATTTTGGCAGGTGTGAATACAGAAATCACACTCTGGTGTGGACTAAACAACCAAGACACAGCGGACGAGGTGGTCTCGGTCCACTTCCAGACAAACTCTGATCCAACCCAATTGCAGATAGCATGCTCAGAAACACACAGTTCTTATAGTGCTGTTGTTTGCAATTTAATGGCTTAAATCAATTGTTTTTAAGCTGCAACTTTATATATTTAGATATTCTGAGTGCACACAAATAAAAAAATAGACCCTTTACGTATTATTCGTACTTTTACGAGCTACAATCATAGCATATTTAATTTGTTTCCACTGTCCTGAAGCATGCTTCAGCTTCCACTTTTGACACAAACCACTGGATATGTGCCTAATATCCAATTTAACTAGGTTTAATTTTAATGTGCTTCTCAAACTAACAGTTTGATAAGTATTTTATGTCTATAGATTTTATCTCCGGCAAGTCATGATTGCAACATCATATGGCATTGTCAAAATTAGCACTATAAAAGATCTCCATGATTAGCCTATTTTGGCACTTCATGTTTTTCCCTGCTTAAGAATTTCTGTTCAATGAATGAATGACCTCAAGCAAGCAATCAAAAAATAAAATAAAACATTGTAAAATCAACATTGTATATGGTCAGGACCAAAGCAAGTGGACTGGTGAACTTTCCTGGTGTAAATTTACTCTAAGTAACGCAATTAGTTACTTTTCAATGCAATACAGTACTGTATTACTTTTAAAAGTGACTTTTCCGAAGGCTTCACCTAAGGGTGAATTGTGCTGAATCAACAAATCTGTCCATGTAGGCTCCACTACGCAAATTGCAGGACCTCAAGAATCCAATGCTATCGCACTGCAAATTCCTACAAATACACATGACCTCATGCTCAAGATTTTGTATGATCAGTCTAATGATTAGTGTATGATTAGTTAACCCCAGTGATGAGTAGGTTTAGGGGCAGGGTTAGGTGTAGGTCATTCATATGAATTTGTACGAGTGAGATTGTACGAATTATCCATCTCGTATCATCTCGGTCTGAAAGAATCTGCTGCTGACATCTTGGTATCACACATCACAGGACATTTTATCGACAGCATATTATTGGCAGTTGTAATGTTGTGGCTGATCAGTGTATTTATTGTACGTATGTGTACAGTAGGTAGACTAGTTATTCATTTCCGATTTAAAGTGTGTAACTCTACATTATTTGAACAGCAATAACAGCTCACTCCGTTGCTATTTCACCCACATGATAGATTCATTACACAGCTATTTGAGGAAACACTCAATCTGTGACCAGTTCAAGTGCTCGGGTATCTCTTTAACTTCTTTTCAGTGAAACCCAGTTTATTGTATCACCTTAATTTCGGCTTCTAAAACAAATGGAATACGCTTTTTACCTTTCAGGTGTCAAAATGAATTTGTGTTATCTGCTCCAAAGAATTGGGCATACATATCTATGACAAGAATTCAGAAATGCATAGGAATTACCATGACATAAGCTTCACAGACTTGAGATCGATTGATAGACAGACGGAAAAAGAGAGAAAAGGGAGAGCTATTTGAAGTTTACATGAATGGTTTTTGATGGATAGTGTTTGTACACAGACACTGAGCTGTCCTTGCCAAAGCTGTGAATGCGTGACACAGAGCTTAGAAGGTGATAAGGGCTGAGGGAGAGGATGGTGTGGAAAGAGATAAGCTCACCGAGAGTGAGAGAGAGATGGAGGGAATGAAACGGGTAGCTGTGAGCAGATATGGGGACGTGGATGCCCTGATTTTGCATTAGGTACGGCAGGCTTTAGCCCTTTGCTCCAAACGGCTGAGAATGATAGCGAGGTTTTTTAAGCTACAGAAGCATGATCCATTAAAAAGATTTTATTTGCAACACTTCCCTTGTATGAGTTCCCACATTACAGTTTTTGAAGTAAACACAATGTTTTACTTAGTTTGCAACCTGGTCTGATTGCTGAAAATGTAATATGCATTACTTATAAAAGCTGACTGAAACCAAAACATTGTTAAATGCTGTAAAATGTTTTAGAATACACTTACGGATATGTTAAAGCAAAGGCAAGGTCTTCTTCATAGAATACCAGCTCATTAGCTTCTTTCTACTGTAGAACATTCATCAATGCAGTGAAATGCCACCTTTCTTGTGAAATTGTTTAACTCCTCTCTTTCATGGGCTGTTTTATAATTCCTGGCAGTGACCCAAAGGCCAAAGCTCATTTAATATTTATACTCTATTCTATCTGTCTAATTTATGTATGCATGAATGTATGAATCCTACTTGTGTATGTACAACGAATATAGAAATGGTGAAAAGAAACTTAGAGAAGTCTATAATACCTGTAGAGAAGTAGTCGTTTTCTGGTAACAGAATTGGGAACACATATTCACTTTTAACTAAGAATTTTCCTTCAACAAACTCCTAATTTTGCTGCTTTTAGACACTTGAAATGCTGTAAAATGAGGATGCTTTCAAAAATAATGCCATAAATAGAATCTATTAACTCAATCAATTAAATATTTGGTATTACAACTTTTGGTAAAACAGCTTCTTTTCCGAGGTTGCCCAGAGTTTTTCAGGTAGCTTTCCTGGTACTTTTTTTTCTTGATCTTGGAGATGTTGCCACAGTTCTTCTGGATTTAGTCTGTCTCAGTTTGTTCTGTTACTTCATGTAATTCCAGACAGACTGGATGATAATCAGATCTTTGTGTGGAGCACTGGTTGTTGTCAGACTCCTTGTGCAGATAATAATCTCAATGCATTACTTGAATTACTGACAAAAATAATGATATTTCCAAATGACACGCTATCGCAAAAGATAGAAATAACCGACTTTTTTTGTTGGTGAAGATACTAGTGGCCTAAGACAGTACTTTGGACAGTACTGTACATGCTAATAAGCAACTAGTTATTGGTAAGAATCGGACCTTAAAGTGTTAGGGGGTAAGTTCTGGACACAGTTGTTTGTGAGCCAATTACTTGAGCCGTAAATTATGTCATGGTTATGCTGATTGGCAGACTCAAGACCATTCTGTTAAGGAATGGTTTAGTTTAATGGTTTACATCTATCCTTCTAGTTACTTGATTTTGTGGGCCTCTATGCTGCAATATTATCGCTAGTATGTAAGATGTAAGATAACTTATCTAGAGATCCTAGCTGTCATAAGAGCTTTTTGAAACACAAGTGTTCTGCAAAGTGGGCATGACTGGAAATCAAAGCTGGAGCAACAACTGTTCTGTCTTCATGGAGAGTCGTAGAAAGTTCTGCCTTGTAATGCCATCTATGTTTTATGTTGAGCACAGACAAAAAAAAAAAAAAAAAAGAATCAGAGTCCCGAGATGTAGCTGGATTCACAGAGGAGAGTAACCCAGGGGCAAGTCTGTGAGAACTGATTTTTGGACAAGAAGCTGACATTTGATCATGTTAGTAACGCCACATGCATGTTTTTCACGTTTTAAGAGTCTGTACTTTATAGGGATACTTTACCAAACAATTATACTGCCTTATTTCATGTTGTAGCATGACTAGTGCTTCCTGAATTGGATGTGAGATACTGTAGCGTTGGCAGAGCACAAAAGAAAATACTTTTAGAAAAATATCGGGCTATTCCTTTAAATGCCAGCAAATTTGCTGAAAGTAGACCACACATACACACCAGGTCTGGGGTTTCTCAGAGAACATGGCGTAATTATTAATCAAAGACACCTCTGCACTAACCTGACTGCCCTGAGGCTCCATTAGATATTCAGGATCACTTCTCTGCTCACCTGTCTCCACCAGCACCTGTTCTTTCAGCTGAATCTTCATCAGTATTCCTCTCACTCACCTCGCTCTCCTCCTGTCTCGGGCCCCAGATGAGCTGTTGTTAAAAAAAAAGGAAGGAGAGGTAAAAAAATGTGATTGGATCTACCTTGTTTACTGCCGTCTTCATGGTTCTTTAAAGGGCGGATTTGTATCGAATCTAATCTCCATCTAATATCCCTTCTCTGATATAAAGTCGTATAACTCAAGCACTTAAAAGGCCCGAAGGGGTGGCGTATTGCTCCATCCCAGTCAAAATGACTTCCTCGTTGGCGCCTGTGATTGGCCGCCCTTTAGTCCCTGGTGTGATATGTCTAATTCATCCACCTGCCGGATTGTCCCAAATGATATTATTCCCATTCTTAGGATGAGAAATTTTACCTTCTGATTTTCGCTCTATCGCAGGTGCCCAATTGATTTGAGCAAGTCGTTGAAGGTCATGCATAAACGTTCTACAACGCTTTCATTAAGTGTCGCTGCATTTCCTCTTCATGTCAATGCATTTACCGCGTGCCGAAGATGAAGCTCGTCGTTAAGGGTTCTCTAGGGCTATTTAGACAGTTCTCCAGGTTGCTTGTGTCCCCCCCATGCTTCCTTTCCCAGATTTTTCCAGATCCGTTCATGACAGTTGTAGGCTGGGCGGGAGGGGAGCTTTTTGGAATGCCGCTCAGGTTTTCAATTGGCATTTTAAAGTCTGCGCCTGACTCACCAAGACGGCCGAGTCGGTTGGAGTGTCTCTGCAATTCCTCTGGAAAGCAGGAGATGAATAAGGCTACGGACCGGAATCTGCAGAGAGAGGGAGGAGAGGATGATGGATGGCGGCTGTTAGATACAGTAATTGTGCTCAGGTAATTGCCCCTCCCTCGCCATAATACCCATGAAACCTTCTCCATTTCCACGGCAGGAGAAACTATCAGCAATGCATTTCGCAGGCTGAGCAGGGTCCTTATGCTAGCTGCAAGGAGACAACTATTTAGTTTGCCTAGAGACTTTGACCGTGCCTGACTTCTGATGTGCAGCCCTAGACATTGATAGCATCACTAAAATGTTGAACAGAGCTAAACAGCATAGTACTTGTAATCAAGTGTAGTCATAACAGTCTTATTTTATACTGTTGTAATTAACATTGAGGTATTGTAATCTCTGTTTCTGCACCTTGCACAGCCTTATTTCATTAAGATAGGATTATTCAAGGATTATGTCTGTGCTCATTGCATTTTATGAATGTATTTCTGTAAAAGCTTATATCCGACTTCACTCGAGTCAAGATCAGGCACATAAATGTAACATAAATGTACTTCAGGGGTCATTGGTGTCAAGTAATTCTTTTCTTGAAACTACAATTTGCTATTTTCATCATAATATTTCAAATGTGTCATATTTTTAAACACACTGGTTTGTAGCTTAAACTTACTGCACTTTGTTTTTGTTCTAATTATTTATATAGTGGCTAATGAGTCAGAAGTCTTGCACATTCACATTCACAGCTTTAGCTTCTGGGTTGTGAGATAAGGATGTGGATTGCAAGTGCATGGCCAAAACTTGTAGTTTGTTCCCATACATCTTTTTGTCTTCTTTTGGGAGGTGATCTGAATTTTTCTGGCTTGAAACATTGGCAATTTGACAGCCTGTACTGCAGTTCTGTGGATGTTTTGCCCTCCAGGTCGTCACGCCAGTCACGTGACTGAAAACTAGAATAGCCGCGAACAACCATATTGGGATAGTGACTAAAGGGAAAATGGTAAGTTTCATATCGGCAGACAGTCCAATCAACACGTTCATCTGTCAAATTAAATTGACCAACTGCTGCTTCAAATGTTTTGGATAAAGTAAGTGTAAATCCACAAAATTGGGTCACATTAGGGTCACAAAATAGACAACAATAGTTTGAGTGGAAGACAGCGATGCTTTGGATTGCTCACAATTCATTTATCTTGATTCTGTAAAGGGATCATAGTGAAATTGTGGGTATAATTCACTACAAAAATTCACTACCACCTTTTGAACATGAAAATTTTTTAACTTTTAACTGTTTTATATATTCCCAGCTAAAAAAAATACGTAACTTCAGCGTAATCTGGCGACCAAAACTATGTTGTGGCAACTGGAAAAGTGAAGGGTGCCTTTACATTTCCAGTTCGTAACAGTGACGTCATGGCAATGTCATGGACCAATAGTTTTGTGGTGATCAGTTGGTGTTATTTGTTTTTTAATTCATAAATCATTTTCTATGGGTGGACATGCAGAAGCTTAACCTAATCTATTTTCTCAAATGCCCAAACTAACGTAAAGACTGTTCCAAACACAGGGTATACAGTGAATGAAAGCATTAAAGATGTCCAGTGCACAGCATCATTATAAACAGATATGCTAGCGTAAACCTTTGCTAGCTGACATTTCAGATAATAAAGAAGAAAAACCACAAGGTATACCATAACTACGGTGGCCGAGAAGTGCAAAACACAACAACAAATCGCAGCACAAAAAACAAATCTGAAAACCAAATAACAAATC
>JAUMHQ010000087.1:12764525-12775720 GCA_032361165.1 Enteromius paludinosus
ATATATATATATATATATATATATATATATATCTTTTCCTATATTTTTGCTATGTTACACCATAGTACAGTACACGGTCCACTTTCTATTTGTCAACTACCCATATATTTTATTTATGTTTAGACTATGAAAGTTTTAAAAATATAATATGTACTATTTCAATCATACATTTTCACGAGTTTCTATAATGAATGAAAGTCTGGAAGTGGGAAAAAAAAACACAACTTAAAAGGTTTATAAAGACAAGAATAAAGTTTATAAGAAAGAAAGAAAGAAAGATGCATTGCCTCCGTAGTAAACAAATGTAAAAACATTTGAAAAAAAAAAAAGTAAATAAATATACTTTATATAATTAATAAATCAATAAATAAGAAAGACATCTGAGCTTTACTATTGCCACCTTTACAACTTATTTAAAAACAGACGTTATATATAGAGAAAAAGAAAGAAAGAAAGAAAGAAAGAAAACATAACACCTTTTGTACAATTAAAATAAATAAATTGTTAATACAGAAGGACAGAGATTTACATTGACAATTTAATATGACTTTTGCTTCAATAAACTCCTAATTTGCTGCTTTATTAATAGTTAGTAATTAAAGTCAGTATGTGTTAGGTAAGGGATAGAGAATGCAGTAATGCAGAATTAATATGTGCTTTATAAGTGCCAACAGACAGTCAATATGTTAGTAATATGCATGCAAATGATTAGTTAATCATAAGAATCGATCGCCAGTATTTATCCATTTCAGAGATGCCGATGCCTCCCAACCTTTCCAAATGTTCAGCTCTTCTGCTTCCGCGAGGCCTCTAGGTGTCAGTTTGGCTTTGATATAATCTACAGTTGCTACAATAAAACAAAGGCCAACCATAACTAGGTCATCTCTTGATATGGACAATATCCCTCATCAAAACCGCACACAATAGACAAGTCACAGGAGGGAACGAGAAACACATTTTAAAAGTATGCAGTGAATCTAGTTCATGACAAACAATCATGTTTGTCTGCTTGACAGCTGCTCTTTGTTGTGATAATTACATTTAAGCTTCATTTTCTCCACATACTATGAATAGTCATGTTTGTACAGGACGGACCTGTGAGGGCTAGTAAAATATAAAAAAAAACACCATACCTTTTTCTTCTCTGCCACAGAAAGATAAATACCCGGAGGGAGGGCTTTGTACCTGGGAAAAGTAACACATGCACTCTGAGCAGGCTGTGGTAGAGTTTGATTCATGCTTTTCTGATGTTCTCATTCTTTCAAATGCCACTTCAAATGCGCCTCGCATCTCAACTTGTCATAATATTTATATTATGTCTGCTTTGCTTTCTGCTCCGCGCAGTTTTGTATGCCCTTTCCCCAGCAGCACGCACGACATCTCAATATCAAGCCTCGATGCAGAAATGACCCAATAAGCTATGCAGAAATCACTGAGCAGAAAATTCTAGTGAGGCCTACCTTGGCAAATCCGGAAATTGAAGACCTAAACAAAATGCAATCTCAAAGCCTCCTCGGGTGCGGCTCAGGTTTACCTCCGAGCCTGGGATTACACTCTTTTCTGCAGCTGTTTCCTGGACTTGGTCACGGTCTCTCCCTCTCGCACGAGTGGGTTGAGAGGGGCCAAAACCCCGATGTTGACATTGCCCCAGGCCATCCACTTCATCTCAGCCCCTCAGCCATGGGAATCTGACATCCTAAATCAAGCGTGCCGTGTAAATCTCTGCAGCGACGCTGACTGTTTTGTTTGAATGTTTGCTTCAGACTGCCTGCATCCCCGGCCAGCGGTATAATGACTCCGGTCTTGCTCTCTACAGGAAATGTTGGATGCTTCCAGGGATCTGGCTGAAACGAGGGGAAGGGATTGTTCATTTCCCTGCAGAGGGTCTGGGGCACGACTTCAGCACAAGTGCTGAAATTTCCTCTAAGCAGAGCTTAGATGCTCCCATCCAGTTTCCCCGCACATCCTTGCATGCTAACTCGGACTCACATGCCACAGTGATTTATGGGCGAGAAGAGAAAATAAAATAAATGGTTAGCGTGTGTTCTTTTTCACCAACAAATTATGTGGTGAAAGGTAGCAGCCAATCCTCAGTGGATGGCCTTATTGAACCTGGAACAACTGATCTACCAACTAATCAGGTTGTGAGTTTAAGGCAGGGTTGGGCAATTTTGGTTTCTTGGCATCCTGAACACCTGAGAGTGGCCCTGGTTTAAGGGTAAAGGTTAGGCCGGGATTAGATCTTAAACAACATTCTTTTCAACTTTAATCTTCTCTCCAATTGTAGCTGGTTGTTATTGGTTGAGAGTTTATTTGTTGCTTAGCAAGGTATTTCTAAGACCTCAAAAAACAAGGAAGTTGGTCAAATCCCTCGAAATACTCAACAATCATTTGTTGAATCAGAGTTCAATTTTGCTTTATTTGTATATTTGGTTTGAGGTCAAAAAGTCACTGTAATTCTACATTGGCACATAAATATGTTCCAATATCTACATTTCTGCAAAACACAAAAAATACGTATGAATCTCTGCAGTTTTTAGGTCAAATGAACACTATGGGTAGTTAAACTCTGATTTCGAGTTTCGGCGAGATTTGAACACTGATACTCTTAGCGTCACATATTGAATTCAGCTAATTTGCAGGTTTTTTTACGCAGCCAGTTTTCTCAATGCTATCTCAGAACCAAATCGTACAAATTTTATGAGGTGACTAATTAATACGAATTAGTCAACCTAGTCTAACTAGGTTGCAATTTGGACATATTTTTACCAGGTGGCTAATTCGTACAAATCGGTGTTGCAGAAACGCTTCTGCAAGCACATATTTTCAACGAGTCTTGGTTGGTATCATTTTATCTGTTATGACAGACTGAATTAAACCTTTATTCTCTCAAATATGCCAAATGTGAGACAAAGGATTTCTAGAAATGAATCAAGCTATCTAGTGTAGCTTCTGCAATCGATGCATGCTATTTTGTTTTAATAATTCACTTTATACTGCTTGGATCACATGCCAGGACTACATCGAATGGATGTTGGATTCTGCAACGAAGGGAAGAGACTGTTGATTTCCCTGCAGAGGGTCTGCGGCACTCCTTCGATACAAGTGGTGAAATTTCCCCTAAGCAGAGACCAGCTACTTCTGTCCTGTTCCATTCGCATGCAGATGCGAACGATCGGACGCATGTGTCGAACTGATTTATGGACATGTGGATGAGGGGAGAAAATCAAACGAATGGTCAGCATATGTTCTTTATTTATCACCAACAAGAGTGAAAAATGAGCTCATCCTTTCCTCAACTCACTCCCTGAGTTGCTCTGTCTGGGAGCATCTGGAATGGGTTAGAGTTACTCCATACAGCAAAAGAACAGGAAAGCCGAGAGCAGGTCTTTAGTAAATTGTGGCTCTGGGTGAGGACTGGCCTCACGCAGTTATCACTCGCCGGTGTCTAATTTAACCATCTGTTTCACTGACGTCCCACTGTCTCAAAAATCGTTCCTGATGACTGTAACAGAAACAGTGGAGGTGTAACTAGCTCTCTTGAGAGGAACCATTTTGAATCATATTGGAATACTGTATCCAAGACTAAGGCATTCAATTTAAACTTTGAAATTACTCACTTTGAACATTTAATTTTCAACGAATCCTAAGACCTGTACATACAACGATAGCAATATATCTACTGCAACCCGGGGTATCCAATCCAGCCCCTGGAGGCTGACAGATTTTAGCTCCAATCTTAATTAAACACACCTTAACTGTTTAATTGAGGTCTTTAGGATTGCTTGTCAGCGTAGGTGGTACATTTGATAAAGAACTCGTCTCATAACTATGAGAAAAGAAATGGTACGTATGCAATTCAGAAATGCTATATATGGTGCAAATTCATATTTTGCCTTCCAGCAGTTCTTGACTCTTTTCCCTTGGCCTCATGATATAAAACAGAGTATATTGGATGCACACTTACAGTATGAATCTCAGTGGAAGTAACAGTCATCTGTGTGCTTTTTGCCTACTGTTTTATGAACACTGTGAATTTGGACATACTATTCATATCATGTACTGCTTTTTGTCAAACTATACAGTAGGGAACATAGCCATATTAAGACTCTGGACTATAAACAGGGGCCATGAAGCAGGTTAGAACCAACTCTACAGGAAGTTGGTCCTCCAAGATTAGATACCCCTGTCTCAACCCCAAACCTAATTTTAACCTTAACCACTTTTATTTAGATACTGTAATTTTACCAAGAAAGACAAGTGCCTTTTTCCACATCCTGATTGATTCTAGAATTGTATTTGGGTTCCAAGGTTAGGTTTAGAGTTATGCAAAGACTGGGACCTGGACAATATTCTTTCAGGTCAATAATGTTCAGCTAGAGGTAATTAATTGTTAAAGTTGCTCCAGTAAGGAATCAAGGATTGGCTGGTTAGTTTTGGGGAATTAAACTCTACTAATAGATTTCGTAACAACACCGCTATGCTGACGGAAGCTAATCTTTTTGGAAGCTTATAAAAATGTGAACTGGATTTATTTCCTGTTTGCAGCATTTGACATCAAGGCACCGTCAAGATATTTGCTTTTGGAAGGCCTTGGGACTGTGCACGTACTTGTAGTGCCACGAGCCAATCAGTGTTGTCAGGACCTCATGAGCATGCTTGACACCATTTTAGCGGCCAACTAAACTGCAATGACAGAAAGTATTACCGCAGGGGTATACTCCACATTCCCTCCAAAATCCCTAGCGTGTGACAGAGGCAATGAAATTACAAAATTAATTAAGATCCAGCAAAGAGATAATGGGATTACAGTACATTTGATGAAGATGGGCAAAAGTGCAAAATGAGATATTGTTGATACCGCCGCTATCAAGAGGCACAAAGCAAAAACAGCCCTGTGGGTTACATTAGGATGCTTTTGGCTCAGTCTGTTCGAGGGAGGAACGGGCTTGGCTGCAAACTCTGTGTGCCTCTCTTATCAGGTATATATGATCAGCACTTAACGCCACACCACGGAGAATGGATGCTATTAATTTGAGGAACTTTCTTTTCCTGCATGGATCTCTGTTGTCTCAGGTCTTTCCATGCACGAGTCTTGGCACGGTGCTCACACTGTAGGGAGGAATTTATTTTTTTCATCTTTTAAAAACATGTTCAGCCTTTTTGCCTCTCTATTGACTTGAAACTATAGAGGAGAAATGGAGCAGTGAAGAGGGGGATAATGATATATGTTGCAAGCTGGATTTGAACTCACATCACCCATATGAGCACCAACCATCAACAATATGTTTCAATACAAGTTTTAATGTAAAAGCTGTTCATATTTTCAGCTTGACTAATGCCAAATGCGACTCAAGTGAAACAAAAGCACAAAACAAACCCCTTCTACTTTCTGCTACCGTTCACATGCAAATAATTTTTTGTTTCTAATAATGCTTTTTCCAAGCAAGAGGTGAACAGTTTATAATCATACACTGTGTTTGCGCGCCTCCAGTGTCCCAGCTTCACTGAAATCAATAGGCATTATTTATATCACTGCGGACTCTCCAGTGCTCAGCTCAGCTCAGATAAGGCATTGAAGACGCACAGCACAGCAGCCAGATCAACTTCCTGATTTATATACAGCATTCTGCACTGCACTCCTAAAGCATTTAAAGCAGTAAATTCAACTTTCCTCTAAGATACTGCCTTTCCCATTTCTCAGCTCGCAGATATGCTTAGAAAGGAATACTAGCATACTGTGCTATTGCCTGTGTGTATGGAATGCTTCCTTAAATCATATCACATTAAATGAACTGTATAATGGTCCACCTAGCATCTCTTGAGGACTGTGAAGTAAACAGTGCAGGTTCAGTATTCCTCCATTGGATTTGCTGAGCCTGGATTTACAACATCCATTGTCTTTAACCCAGAATGCTCTCAAAATATTCCTGCATTCAAGCACAGGATTGACTACCTGCCCTAGAATCCTTTTCATATCAGATTCCAGACAGCTTTTTGAGGGAGTATTTGTTGATGCAGGACAAAAAGACACTGTGGTCTTGAAGGTTGACCTTCCGTTGGTTCAAAGGTCAGCTCCCTTGGGTCAATTAGTCAGGTAGATAGTTTGTGTTTGTTTGAGACAGCACAGAAGCAGTTTCCCAGGGTTAAAAGTGAGCATTGAATCATGGGAGAAGGAAAGGGGACGAAGGTTTCACCTGTCTTTGGTTTTTGATATGGAATGATGTAAAGCAGCTCAATTTTTCGAAAATGTACATTCGTAGTACATTTTTCCCCTATCATGCTAAAATAGCACCAAATATGATGAATAGTAATAGTGATTACTATTGCTTCCTTAACTCATTTTCCAAGAATACTTTTAAACACACAACAGACCTCTTTGCTTTTTTTACTTTTTTATTCAGCTCTGAATTCCAGTTTAGTGCCTCAAAAGTCCTGTAGTTTTTGAAAGAGCTCTCTAGCAGTCCTTTGAATGTGGGTGGTTGTAAATCTTTTGGCCTATGAGAGGAGCCCTAACATTACATTCCCATATTCTCGTTCTCTTCACTGCTCTCTGTGCCCCGAGGTACAAGCATTCAGACTGTTCCTCGTCTTTGACCAGAGAACCTCAAAGAACGATTCTCCACTTTATGGATTGTTTAATGGAATGTCTACGATAAAGTATTATTTATGGACCGTCAATCACATGTGACAATGACGCGTCTGATATTTTGAGGCTAGAAGGTCAGGGCAGCCTTAAGAAAACATTAAAAGAGCTTTAGCTATGTGCCTTTTGTCTTACGGACTGAGCGTGGCCATCTGGAGAAAAGACTTTTTCTAAGAGTCTATTGTACCCTTGACCTCACACCGCCTGAGGTTAGATGCACACTACTGAGGCATGAAGTCTGGCCAACCACCGGTGTCAGCTAGTAATACTAGTAGTATTTGGTTTGTCGCACAATGGGACATTGGTCTTTCTCCACACTTGAGGTTGTCAATAAACTTGTTAGGCTGGAGATAAAGGTCGGTTTTATCAACTGTTTTTGTGAATTGGATTAAAACACTGTACATGAGGGGCACATCAGGCACAGACGTATTTCTGTTTCAGGCCGAACATAAATTGTATGCTGTCCTGCATTAATGAAACAACCAAATTCTCAAATGTATAATATACATGCAACAGCGCTATGCTAACAATGGCTCAATTCATTATGAACCCGCTGAAAGCTAGGAGTCAACACAGCTGAATTTGCTACGAGTCAGCCACACAGTGATTAATTACTTTGCCACTATACAGCAGGATAACGACTCAACATTGCACAACTCTACAAGTGTTACATACATTTCAACAGTCAAAAGACACAGTTCCACCCAACTGAAAAATCCACCTGTAACATGATTTAATGACTTTGTTTCATTTTAAACTGAATGTACAATAAAACGCTTTCTTTGAACTCTTTAATGCTATGCAAACCATGATATATGGGTAAGTGTGCAAGGGCCAGATGAACCTGAACATTTTAAAAGTTTACAAATATGAATCGATATAATGTACACTTGTGCAGTAATGTTTTCAAATTCTCTTAAAATTACTGTTTTTCAGTCAACTTTTAATTATAAATAATAATGAAAAAAATTCCTATGTATAAAAAATTAAATAAACAGTAGCTAATACGACAAAACCTAAAACAATTGTAAACCATAAAAGTTGAGCTCATACCCCTTGTCGAATATTTAAAATGTTAATGATTGAAACAAAATACTGAAAATCACATGTTACTTTTTAGTTGTTACTGTCCTGAATAAGCTATTTCACACAACAGATGTTTACATATACTTCACAGGACAAAATAATAACTGAATTTATAAAAAAAAATTATCCCATTCAAAAGAATCTTAATACTAAGTTTTATTTCCTAGATGATCCACAACTCTTTTTTTTATTTTGGATACACTTATTTTGATAAACTTTAGACATGCTACTAACTGTCAGTAACTTTTTAACAAAATGTCAACTAATTCTCATTCATTTGCAACTACATCTACTAACTCTCAGAGATAGGGTAGGTTTAGGATTAGTATAATAAGTTTGCGTATACTTCCACATATAGAAATAATCAGTATATTGTGTGTTGTGGACCTATCAAATTTAAGTGTTAGAAGATATTAAGCAGTCTAACAATACTCTAATGGCCACTAGTTGGCATGTGCTGTATTACTTTGTATCCTAGGAATGTATGTATTAATGTGGATTCTGAAGTCCAGTACTAAATGGAAAAAAAAAAAAAGATTGTTAAACAAAATGAGAATTTATGATGATGGTGAAGAATGATTAATCATCAGCTCTTAATGCATTGTGTTGCCTTCTTTCCTATCATGGAATCACTGCATGAAAGGGTTCAAATGTGCAAAAGATTCTGGAAAACCAAAGAATGTGCATGGGCTAGATAATATTTCTGAAGAACAGCAGGCAGATGAACAGCTTAGGACCAACAAGGGACTCATAAACAACCAGCACAAAACATAAAGACAGTCGTGGATCATCCATGAAAGGACACATAGCATTACAACAACTTTTGAATCTGGCTACTTTTATAAATTCTGCAAGTGGTGGAAACATATACAGTGTATGCTGATATATATATGTAAACACACACTGCATACTGTGTCATATCTGAAAAAAAAAAAAGATACATTTAATGAAATTGATAAATAAATTTAACACACAATATTCCTGGCTGATCTTAGTAAAGCTTCTCATTGATTTAACCTACTGTAATGTAGTCAAGCTGAACATATTTAAAAACATTTTACACTTAAAAGCCAGACTAAGAAGCAATCAAAGATGTAACATTTTAGGTTGCCTGACAAAACAATTATTACCTGATTGTGTAAAAAAAGAGACATACTAATAATCCAGCCAGGCGATGTGTAATTATCTCCACTGCACTCTGCTCACTGTACAGCTCATTATGAAAGCAGAAAAAACTGCTTTATCAACCATCTAGCTCAGTTAAATGAGAGCTATTTTTATCTAATACACACTGTGATGATGGTGCAACTGTAATTTCTCTTTGTTCCTTACCTCCTTCAGTGCAAGGGGAGTTTATGCCACATTCGCACTTTGTGAAACGGCCCGGGCTCTATCTAAATTCCCTTTTCTTCAGTTTTAGCTGGCTGCACAAACCTTTGTTTGTTTTGCTGATTTATGCGCTGCCGAAACCGGTTTCAAAAGGACACATTTGGCAACTGCAGATTGTGTTCTGGGCTGGTGTTTGTAAATGTAAATGAAGTAGATGTGGATTACTGGGTTAAGATGGTGGCTGCCGCTGGTGAGGGGGTTGGTGTGGGTGGATCCATAAAGAGACTCTCAATGCCAAACAAAGCTTTCAATCAAGAGCTCTTTAAAGCTTTATTCTTTAAACGGCAGCAATACAATCTAATTTTCATATCATCATTTAGACAACTGACAACAGTGTTGAGGAAAAACTAACTAAATAAATCTGTCATCATTTACTCACTCTCATATCGTTCAAACCTGTTTAACTTTTTTCTTGTGCAAACTTAACAAAGATATTTTGAAGAATGTTGGGGATGCCACTGACTTTTATTGTATGGAAAACAAGGGGCACAAGGGAGATAAGATAAAATTGATGGCTTATTGATAACTAATTCGCTTTGATTGTTGCCATTATTTTTAAGTACAAGGAAGGGAACTGCTCTGCAAAATATTAATTACGATTATTACAGATTATTCTGGGAAAAATGTAGTAGAATTTGCTGTCTGTGAATTACGTTTAACTGATTCTGATCTGGTGATTTTATACAAATTCGTACAATGCGATTTGTATGGAAACGTATAAAAATAGAACAAGACGTTTAGAAATTAATATGAAGGTCCAGCGCTAAACATAGCAGGCAGAGGTACACAAGCAGATTGTATTAATAACAAATTAGATTATGAATTTGCTACCAATTCACCAAAATGTAAAATCCCCACAGCTACTACAGTACATTTATTTTTGCAAATAAGATTCTCATTTTTAAGTCCCTAGTAAATATAGTTTTGATTACAAGCATAGTATATATATATATATATATATATATATATATATTCTTTATATGTTAAATTAGCTAGTTCCTAATTATCTTCCCCATCACTGTGGAGGTTTAGCAGTAAAGCCTCCTTTATCACAAATCCTACCATCCATCCTTGATAAACCGATCACGCTGTAGGATATCGCTCTGTTTTTTTGTTGGTTTCTGGGTGTACGTTTGGATTATCTATCTGTGCATTCCGTGCTCTATTGTTCTTTCCTACATGTGGTTCTCCTCGTCCTCCTCTCTATCGTACCAAGGGTCTAGTTCTTCATCTCCCCCTGTTTGTCTCTCCTCCCTCTCTCTCTGGTGAGCGCGAGATATCTGGCTGTCGCCCAATTTGCCGGTGCTGTGTCGTAATTGCTTTTTGTTGGTGAAAAAAAAAAAGATAAAAATTGATTCCTTGCGGTGCCTCCCACTATCCTACTTTCCCCGTCTCTCTTTTCTAAATATGTGAAGGGCAGTTGTCTGAGGAGAAATCATCAGCGATGCAGTCGTTTTCCCGCTGTTTACTTTTCATTTTTCACCCATGCACTGTTATAGACTTTCTGCCTTCCCTTTCCTCTTCGCCTCTCATTTCTGCTGCTCATTTCTCGCCGCCTTTCTTACCTAAAGCTACTGAAGAATCTCAAAAACTGGCAATTTCACAGCCCTCTCCTTTAATAGGAGGGTAGCATATTTGTTTCCAGTTGCTGAGCGAGATGGATGATGCTGGAATTTTGCTTAATTGGGAACAGGCTTATTATGGCTGAAGTCAAAATATTATACAGCTGCCAATCATAAGTCATGCGACCCAAAACCATATATGTATTTCTCAGTGCTTTCATTATCCTGGCCATAAGTATGCACATTTGAAAGAATTTTTTTATTCCATATGGTTTTATTTATTGCTCTAAAATAGAGATTTAGCTGAATATTTACACTTGCTCTTTCCCAATAGAAGTGAATTAAAATAGATGCTAAGAAAATTAAAGAAATAAGCTCAAAAATAATTAATATGACTTGTGTGAGTAACAGAAATTTTATACATCATTCACTAAAAATCTTGTTCTCTGCCATAACCTTAAAAATGTAAAATATTCTGGTTAGCTTCAGTAGTTTGTACTGTTACATAGACT
>JAUMHQ010000087.1:12787006-12797786 GCA_032361165.1 Enteromius paludinosus
TTGGAACAATGCTTTATAAAGGATGAACTGACTATTAATTAATGCTTAACTAATGATTCATAGCGTGTAGTTATTATAAAGTGTTACCTAAACGGCTTAAGTGACTCTTGAAAATCATGTTTTATATAAATGTAGTTATAATGTAATAATCAATTAAAGTGTTTTTATAAATTTGTAAGCTCCATATTCTATGGAAGCCCATTTACGCCACTGAATAAAAAAAAAATAAACAGGCTATTACAACTTTTATGACTTACTGACATCTTTTTCCTCACAATTGTGTGATATAAATTTGTGAGAACATATCAGTCTTTTTTTTTTCTGCTCAAAATCAAACTTTGTAACTCCCAAATGTGACTTTATGTCACACAAATGTGAGTTTATTTTAAGCAATTCTGACTTTTTTCACAGAATTACGAATTTAGATCTCGTAATTCTAACTTTAGAATTCACTATTGTGACTTTATATCCGAGTTTGTAACACTTCTAAGAAAAAAGTCAGAATTGTGAGATAAAAAGTCGCAATAATATATATATATATATATATATATTTATGATTCAGTGGCGGAAACAGGCTTCCTTACATTTCTGCTTTTAAATCCTCCTAAATTTGACCCATTTACAGTACATCAGTTGATACTGCCTCATGATAACTAGAGTTTATTTATTAACTTATTTAAATGAAGTTCAACAAATATATATTCCGTTTTACAAATATACGTGAGAAAATTATTTAATTTAATATTTTCCTTAAAGTAATAATCATTTTGGTGGAAAATGTGTATAACTGTTACAAAATAACGTTACAACAACAATAATTGTAATTATTATTATTATTATTATTTATTTAATCAACATTATGTCACAAATACCAATTGAACTCAACCTTTGGATCCAGAATATTCCTTTAAGAATATTTTGGGGAAAGCAATTTTTTTATGGATTATGTTTAGTTTAAGTTTAAAGTCCAGACTTTTTGTCTTCTCAAGACGTTAACTATTGGACTGGAGTGACGTGGATTTCTTGTGTATTATTGTGATGTTTTTATCAGCTGTTTGGACTCGTATTCTGACGGCAACCATTCCCATCCATTGCCGAGACACTGATGCAATTTCTCCAAATCTAACGACGAAACAAACGTCTGAGGGGGAGTATACCGCAAATTCTAATTTTGGGTGAACTATTCCTTAAAGTTCCTTGAAAATGTCATGATGCTAAGCAGAAACCTTGAATGCACTGTAAGTTGCTTTGAATCTTCCACGGTTGTGTTTAATAACATCTACTGTAAGTTGTGTGAGAGGGTGTTTTGGAGAGCGTGAGCATCCATCAGCATTTAAATATGATGTCTAAGTTAACATTCTGCACGTTTCTCATTAAGCGCGGACTCTAAATCGAAATTAAACACGCAGATGGAGTAAATCGTGCATGTGCCATCGTTCGTCTTTGTCAGCATCCACACCATTAAAATCTCAATAAGGCTTACGGCCTGCGGGTCTGTGCAGGCCCTCCTTGGCCAAAGAGCATGTCTAATCCCGCACAACCTCACTGTCGCTTCTGGATTTTGTTTAAGCCAGGCTTGATGAAGTGCTTAGCGCTTCGCACAATAGAAAAACATCTTTAAAAGCCGTCAGCTCAAACTTTCTGCTTTTAAAAGTGCTTCAAGAAAGTTTTGGAATGCCCTTAAAGAATCAGATACGGGATAAGAAACCTTCTCCATCTCTAGCTCCACATGCTCCATGTGTCAATATATTCAGCTTTATGTGCAGCATTTCACATATTTTCTTGGTTCCACTGTGAATTCTGTGCAGCTGTCGTTGTCTATATATCTACGCAGAATACAGTTTGAGTTTCTGACCCCTGGAGAGTGTCTCATCACGGCTCTGGAGGACACAGCAGGCTCTCTGGAGTGTGTTGAGAAATGTTAACTCATTCAGTAGACTTTTTTATTTTTAGGAAGTGTTTGATGAGAAATGCTTGAGTTGACATCCGATACTCTGTTTAAACTGTTTTTCAAACTGCAATTTGTTCATTCTTTTATAATTATTATGCATGCAGCTTTTATGAGCCCATATTAATGAGAGACTACATGGCGTAGTAGTTCTTTTTAAAAAAAATCATTTATCACGCTGCAGGAGCACTTAAATGAATTAAGGCAAAAAAAGGTATTCTAGAGTGGTGGAAAAATTTTAAAGGAAGTGGTGAGATGTGTCTAAAATATGCTACTACTTTGTGATTTTTTAACTTGTATGTAGGTAAAAAAGTAATTTATTATGATTATTTTGATTATTATTATTATTATTACTTATTACTAATTTTTCATACATACCTGTATTTACACACACACACACACACAAACATGGGTAATTTATACAGTGACTTTTCTGTCTTCTGTCTCTATTTATAACAAATTGCTGAAATATCATCATGTGACTTTTCCAATTGTGTGGATTCTCATCCAGACTCGAGAAAATTCACTGCACAACAATAAATGTGACCACACACTGTGCCGTCTACCATTTCATATCAGTTCAACTGATCAGAAATTATCTTTGTTTGGCATTCAAGACTTTTAATTTGTACAGAAGTGCACTTCTTCTCCACTCTAAGAAGAACCGCTGGAAGAGTTAAGATGAAATCCACCGTCCGCTCGTAGATACTGTAAGAGTGAAACTCTGCCTCGGTGTTGCCTCAGTAAGGTGAAGCCAGAGCATTTCCATACTTTCATCGCAGATAAAGCCACCAATCCATCAATGGGCCACATAATGACAGCTGATGATTACATAGCTTATACGTCGGCCCAAACTCCTGCAGGGTGTAACATGAAGAGAGGGATGCTGGGATTACCAGAAGAAGGGAAACAAAGAGGAATCTATCCACAATCCCGTCGTCTTTGGAACTCCACAAGAGAAAACCACATTCCTGGGATGTTAAATAGAAGATGGTGCTGGTCTTCAGGAGCAGAGCTCTAAAGCAGCTCTGTAACAAAGATGTGTGTGCTGATACATGAAGACGGCAAAACACGGGTCACAGAGGCCCAGAGAGAGAGAGCCCAGAGGCTGCATATGCAAGAGGCTTTTGTGTGTCTGGTTTGGATTTCGAATTCATTACCATCAATAATCCAAGAGTATACTTAAAATATCTGGATTAAAATGGGCAATTTGAACAGCACCAGTAGGAATTTTCCAATAGACAATCCAGAAAAAAATGCAACTGATGCTTTTCCAGTCCGATCTCAAGGCAATTCATATGTATTTTTACAAGTTGCGACTTTGTATGAACAACCTACACCTAACTCACCCCTAAACCTACCTGTTATGGAGTTTTGGACAAATCCTACAAAATCGTGTGAGGTTGTTCGAATTTGTACGAATTAGCCACCTCGTAAAATACGTATGTATTGGTCATGAGACAGTGTTGGCTTTTCACATGAAACATACACAACATTATTGCAATCAATTTAAGTATTTTAAATAAATATATAAGTGTTTATTTGTAGAATAAATGAATGCCAATCATTTTATTTAGAATCAATACATTTCTCTGAAATTTTCTGTGGACCCGTAATACACTTTTATGAAACCACTGCTTACACAAAGCTATCGTATGGCTTCAGAAGACCTGGAATATAGCTCATGAGTCCATATGGAGCTATTTTATAATGCTTTTTATGGCCTTTTGATTGAAAGCCTGTTTTCACAATATGCTTTCACCGTATGGAGTGTTTTTGTTTATTGTTTATTTTTATTTATTTGTTGTTCTTTGTTTTGTGTTTGGTATTGTTTCAGTTTTTGTTGTCATTTTTGGTTTTGTTTTTGTTTTGCAATTTGTCATTTTTCTGTTTGTTTTTCTTTCAATTTTGTTTTGTTTATTTTTTGTTACTTTTTTTAGTTTTGTAGTTTGTTTGTTTTTTTGTTCTTTGTGTTTTTTTTTAGGTGTTTTGTTGTATTTATTTATTTTTTTAGTTATTGTAACATAACAGTCTTTTGTCTTTCATGCATGAACCTACGTCACTCTGAATAAATGGTTTTTATTTTATTTTATTTTATTTTATTTTATTTTATTTTATTTTATTTTATTTTATTTTATTTTATTTTATTTTATTATTTTAATGTACTATCCCTTGCATTAGTCTCTGGCTCACATGCTTTGGAAGTTCTCCATGTGACTCATTTTGTCAACAAACTCAATTTTAAATTTCACTCTCCGCTGAACCAGATGTGCCTGTGACAAACAGAACTTTGAACTTTATTCATCATTGCCAGCTTGATATTTATAGTCATTCTGCAGAGAGATCCATACGAAGATCCTCTTATCTGTGTCCTGAATACCCACATATACAGTGTCTCGTTTAAGCCATTGCATGTCTTGGTCATCGGTACAGCAGACGGTAGGCTTGTGAAGTCATCAGGCCCTCCGGTGCATGGTTCCTGTGTATGTGTGGAATCAGCTCACAGTGCAAAGGGTCGACAGCCACTCAGAGGGTCCAGAAACATTGTCCAGAACTTGATTGACTTGAACACGCAGCTCCAGACTGCACTTCACACTTCATAAAGAGCAGAGAGGAAAGCGCTCGGTCTGACAGGACCCTTTGTTTGGGTGTGACACAGTTCAGGGGCGACAGTGTGCACAGCACTGGGTGGTCTGCTACATTTAAAAATATTAGTAATCACACATATATATATATATATATGTTGATGTTTAGTGTTTTTTTATTTATTTAATAGAATATTCTACAATATTTCAATTATTTACAGGAACATTAAAAATAATCAGTACAAATATTATACTTTTATTTCTACACATAAAAAAGTGTTTAAATATTATTACTATTATTATCATTTTTTGTTGCTAAATATTCATTTTTGGGGCACTTACATAATAATAATAATAATAATAAATACTTTATAATAATAATATTAATACAATTAAATAGGTATAGTTGTTGTTGTTCTTGTCATTTATTTATAATTATTTATTAAATGGTTAAATGGCATTTTAAATATACATATTTAAATAAATATTATCATAATACACATCATATACATATAAATGTATAAAAATAAGTGCAACTAAACGCATACATGAATGTAAAACAACAAAATACGAAGTGCATTAAAGTTAAAAATACTAATACATAAATTAGCCGGTTTATGCGGAAGACCTGAAGGGAAGCTCAGGTTAGAATTATATCAAGAGGTCAGAGTTCAGATGCTTTAAAGAGGTACAGACATGAAAAAAACACATTGAAAATGAAGAATTGGAAAAGTGATCAGTGCGCTGTGACGAAGTACGTGAGCAGACATGTGTCGCTTTGGGAATCGTTCCTCACATGTATGGTTTTTATTGTCTGCTGCAGGCTTCATGTGTGCCGATGAGGCCTATGGGACAGATGCTGAGAAATATTCATCTCCTGTTATGTTTATTGCCCTTTTTTCTGGGAGCCTTTCAAGATTTACTGTGGTCCACATCTTGAAAGCTTTTTTATTGTTGCAATGTTAAGCCCAAATGAGCGTACCTCCTCCCCAGACGCGGTGTATATCACGAGCCTGACCTGAGCGTCTGTCCACAACACACTTATTCATCTGTAGCTCCAATATGCATATCATATTCAAGCACTCTCTCTCTCTCTTAGTTAATTATTTCTTGTTTGTTGGACACACACTTTTGACAGTACTGCATTCTTTAGCAGCAATGAATGTCCATGAATTGATGTTAGTACAGTTATTGGATTGATTTTTCTGATTTATTTCATAAAACAAAATAGCTGCTATGCTTATGGTGACGATGTAAGGATACTGCATCCAAAATCACATGAGATTCGTTGTTCAAGTCTCAGAAAAAGAGATATTCATATTTTGTAATAGTTGTTTGATTATTCAATCAGGAGTAAATATACATAAAAAAAGCATGCCAATGTTTGGGGAAGAATACACAGCATTGTATTGTTGGAATAGCGCAATAACCAATCAAGCATATGGTTAAATAGGTATAGGTAAATAACACTATAATGAGATAAGAGCTTACTATAAGTATTGAGAAGCAAAACCATTCAGGACTATATAGGTGAATTCTAAAATATATACAATGCACTGTAAAAAAAGTACGATTTTAACAGTAAAAAACTGTTAACGGTAAAAACCCGTTACATAATTAATGGTAAATTTACAGGGAAACACTGTGAAACTGACATTCCCAGAATTCCCTGCATTACATTTTAAATTTTGTTTGAATTTGATGTTTTTTCTTTGAAATATCTATGTTTCTTCTTCGTATTTTTGTACCAGTTGTGTTCATTAGGGTTTTATGTTTCATGTAATGTTGTTAAATGAATGTTTATTGCACATTTTAGTTTAATAATTCTCACCAAGATGGTGTTTAGTGTATGTGTGAGTGACACTGAGCACCTTCTATATATGTTACTATTAAAAACTACTTGTAATGGGCCTTGGTTCATCATGTGACTTGCTCATCACCACCTGCATTTGGTAGATATCAGTGTATATCAAAAGTACAAAGTAGATTTCACTACTTTAATAGGTTGGTATATTAACATTACATCAGTTATTATTAGTTTATTATTAGAAATTGCGGTATTTATCATAAAACCATAAAACAAAAAGTATTGATGCTGTATTTTTCAGTTTTATTCTGGCATCCACAGCTGCCGTTTTTTTATTGTAAATTTCACGGTTTTTTTGGAAGCCAGAGTTGTGACATATCCAAGCTAATATGGTCATAGTTCTTGGTTCTAGTAAGGACTTAAGCATGCAGAGCAACCACCCACTAGGGCATTACAATAATCTAACCTTGAGGTCATAAACGCATGAATTAACCTTTCTGCATTTGACAAGCATAGGTTGTAATTTAGATATTTCTGAGATGGAAAAATGTGGTTTTATAAAATCTAGAAACATGACTTTTAAAGGATAGATTGCTATCAATTTGCACTCCTAGTTTCCTAATTCATGATAAAGAGCAGCCATCAAGTGTAACAGTGAAAGCTAATATCAGACTTTATTGTGATAGACCCAAAGGACAACATGTAAAGCGTAAAAAGTAACGGTCCTAGGACAGAGCCAGTACTCCACGCTCCACTTCTGATGGGTACGACACCTCTTTGTTCACTTCCATGAACCGATGACTGTCAGATAAGTACAATTTGAACCATATCAAAGCAATTTAACTAATGCCAACATCATTTTCTATTTTCTTTGTTGTTGTATTTACGTGTATTCATAATAAAACGTCCCTCAAACGGCTCTGGAGGGTGAATGAAGCCCCCTTGTAGTGAATGCATGTGTTTTTGTATGATAAATAACCATATTTCAAACTTAAAAAGCACTTTTCTCTCACATTTGCTGACTGTGGAAAACGGAAGCAGTCTTGGTGGATGTCTTAAGAAGTAGCTTCACAGGAAACAGCATTTTCTTACTTTAACACCTCTTAGCTTATATCAAAATACTACAACATTTTTCTTTACAAATCCTTGCGTTGTGTTTCGAATTCATTACTGGCATTTGTAATGGCACTTGGCATTGGTTTTGTTCTCTTTTTTGTTGTGTGAAAAAGTGTTTGAAATATGGATATTTATTGTACAAAAATACATGGAATCGCTATAGGAGGCCTTTATTCTGCCATGAAAAGGACATTTTATTAAGAATACATGCACGTTATTGCACGACTCCGGAAGTATAAAGGCTACCCCCTGTTTACGCCTATTCAAAGGCTCGGAGGGGTCTGGACAATTTTTATTATATCTTCGATTGGATTCGTCTGAAATTCACACCTAAGATGCTTCAAAGGTGAGTTAAAGACAAGATCATTTAAATTTTTTGGTGAACTATCCCTTTAAGGCAGCCAGTCATGCTGGCAGAGTCACGGATGGTGTTAAAGTTCTTTCCTGCATGTACCTTAACTCAAAGCATCGGCCTGGGGTGCACAGTTCCTCCATCAGCTCTCCACTCCAGCACAGCTGCTGGCCACACGGGGTAGACGTTTGATCCTATCACACAGCAGAGCAAAAACACAGGTGTCTGAGGCATGTGCAGGTGCACCGGTGACTCTGCTAACATCAAAACATGTCACTGAAGTACCTGAGGAGACAATCGCAGCTTTCGTTTGTCTAGAGTTTGACAGTCACCCGAAAACACACACTTGCGGAGAGCTGAACCTGAGCATAGAGAAGAACTGTCACAATATCTGTAGACCTCCGCACGTGTCTCCTTCCTGCTCAGAGCAAGAAAACAAACTTTAAGCCTAGTTTAACTTGAAAGGTAATCTGATCTTAGAGACATCGCCTACTCCATTGGCTACAGCTAAAACTGAGCAGCTATTTTGGTAGACGAAGTGACTGTTACAGCCACTGCATGTTCTGTCTATCAAAGAGGAGCGTTTGTGCTCTTGCACACCTGATCGTTGAAGAATATTCCCATTGCTGAGTGATTGTCTGACAGCTTACACTCAATGCTTTCTGTGTTTAAATGGAAGATGACTCACAAAGGTCTACTTCATATTATATTTTATTATATTATACATTTAATACATATAATCAGTCCTAATATTCATACAATGTAAAGAATACACACACATATTGTATAATTATACTTTTATTATATGTTACACATAATTGAAGTGCCATTTCTACAGTGTAATTAAGTACTGAGTAATATTAAACAACAACAGGCACTTATTATATTGTTGGTTACGGTTTGGTTCAGAGTTAATAAAACTTTTACAGTTTTGCAAAAACGTGGTGTTTTTATTATAGTAAGTACATGTAACATGATAAGGACACTGTATAATGCAATGTTAATATAAAAAGTTGGTGAAGTTGTTGGTTGGTAGTATGTATCAACAGGGGCTAATAGGACTTTGCTAACCAGCCAAATTGTGACCTTGCGTTAGTGTCCTTATTGACCTCTCAAAATGAACATGCAATAAAACAGGCATTGTGATTGACAAAATGATTATGCCTTTAATGTTCATGCCAGCAATCAATAGCTCCATGCTACAAAATTATTCTACTGAGTGTTTTTACAAGTGGAAGTACAAAGGACATACTTCTTAAATAATCCATTCTTGGTTATTCATAACCTCAGGACGCTAAAGGCAAATTCAGAGCTGTATTCCATTAAAGGCAGTGAGTAGGATCCTAGTGCGACTGCTTAAAAGATAAAAACTCACGGAGGGGCTGGAGGGTCAATCCCATCTAGACAGTGAACTTCCCTTACTGTGAATATTAGGTGCATTTTCTGACAAGTCTGAAGCAGTTTGCTAAAGTAAAATGTGATTTTATTCATGTATAATACAATTTAGATTAATTAATTCAATTTAATATTGCAACAAAAAAGATACCTTCAACAATTAGAGTTTCAGAAGAAAGAAAGAAACATTTAACATAAGGGTGATTAAATGATGCCATTTAATTTTTTTAGGGGAGCTATTACATAAAATTAAGTATTATCTTGTGTGAAATTGTAGAGTTTCTTCCTGAAAGATGACTCTTGGATGACCTCCTGCGATTAAACGTGCCTGATCTTCTGAACAAGAAATGGCAAGTTTACCTGTCGGCCTCGAGGGTGGCATTAAATCAAAAGATGGCCTCCCTCTGAATCAACACAAAGCCTCGACACAATCTGAAAGCAGGTTGCTGTCGGAGCACTCTCAATTAATGCTTTTGAAATGCCATCTCTCATTAAGCGCCTATGCCATCCGACGTCTCGCAGGAATTAGCTGCGGGGAGAGAGCGCCGAGTTCAATTTCAAAGAGACTTCTGGTCTGGGAGGCGGAGCTTCTCCTTTGCATTATGGATGTGAAGCCATGCTTGGGCACCAAAGAGACTGAGATGATTGAGAAAGTATTTAACTCTGCATTTATAATTGCTGTGGATCATTTTTTAAATTAAAATGAATCGAATAGCCATGTAATTGAATAATGACTACATGCTGTTTTTTTTTTTACACTGTCCACCAATAAAGTGAAATGAATAATGAATTCTACAGAATAAAATATAAATTATACAGTAGCTGCAAACAGTAATTATGATGGTGGTAAAAAAAAGGAAAAAAGAAAAGAAAACATCTAACAGTTGTCTTAGGTGGTCAGTTTGTGAATAAATGTATGTTTCTGACACATTTTTTTTTCTTGCAATTTTGATTTTATTTCTAATGGGAAACCAGTATAGTAAAGAAATTTTGCTTATTTATTAAATACCAACTTACCTGTTTTTTATTTTTTTGCTTAATCATTAAATACCTGTGAGGTAATTTATTTCCATTTTTCAAATATTCCCTATTTTCATTGACAATACATTCCTTTCTGATCTTATTTGTGATGGGAAAAGGGAGAAGAACAACTTCGGCAAAACTCAGGTAGATTGCGTCAAAGATTACTACTACATACGTGACATATTATTTACAACACTACTGCTGTTGTTATACCGCCATCTTTAATAATGTTGTCTAGCTCAACCACACATTGGTGGGTGATATTAATGTACATGTAAATAACCTCGGACAACAAAGTGGGCTACTTGCATTAAATGTAAATACTAGGGATGCAACGGTTTTCGGTGGTTTATCGAACCATTCGGTTCGGTACACCCACGTGAACCGCGATATTTCGGTAGTCTATTTGACGCATTAAACTTTCCTTTTAATTAAAATTGGCATTTTTTGTGTATTAAGCGCATAGACAATCAGACGATGGTCAGAAATTCTCAAGACTAGTGATGTGTCGTTCTTGAACGATTCGTTAATTTTGAACGAATCTTTAATGTGAC
>JAUMHQ010000087.1:12799308-12809851 GCA_032361165.1 Enteromius paludinosus
ATGACTGTGCACCATTCTTGCAAGAATTAAACCTTTTATAAAACGCAATTGCTCGATTTGTCTTCTTGACCAAGAGTTTTAGAATTTTTGCCACTACAAGCGCATAGACAACCGTTCTATATGAACGAATCTTTAATGTGACTCGGGAAGAACGAGTCGTCTCGTTGGAGTGATTCGTTCAGTCGCGCATGGCTCAGGCTGCATAGGTTAAGCTTACGGGCTGTCACGTGATGAACGAACAACTCGAACAACCCGAAGACTCGAGAGACGAACCAATCAATTCTGTTTCTGGCTGCATAGCTTAACATTTCTGCAGCAAAATTATTCCAGAACTTTACGACGCGAGGTAGGGCCACCACTTAGTGATACATTTTGTTATTGATGTTTGTTCTGATGGTGCATTTAGAAAACATAAGTATGTTCTTGTTGCTGTCAATATTTATTAGAAAAATTTTCATGTTTATATTTCACTTTATACTGCACTTTTTATATTGTCCGTTTTTGAAAGAGGGCAAAAATAAGTGCTCTTTTTTAAAAATAAATGTGGTGTTTTGACTTAATCTTTACCTTTTTTACATTTAATATTGTCTCTGTACTTTGATAACTTGAAATAGAAAGGGCAAATGACCTCCCGCTATGTTAGAGCTCACATACAGTACTGTAGAGTAATATTGATGTATCGAAACCGAACCGTCACCGTGGGCAGAAAACCGTTATACAAACCGAACCATGAGCTCACTATACCGTTGCATCCCCAGTAAATACATAGACACTCCGCGTAAATCTGACACTGTTGAATTTTTTTTTCACTGTGTTTTAGAACAAACGTTTAAAGTAAATGAATCATGAAAGAAAATAAAAAAATCTGCTTTGTTGTCAGTTGCATAGTTCTTAAATGCTCGTTTTGGAATCCCATTTCGGAAAACGATATATATATATATATATATATATATATATACAATAAATACACAGGGTGACTTGCAAATCATGGAAGGGTCTACGATTTTCAGCCTAGGTGCATTTCCACTGTGAGATTCAAAAGAATCAATTCACTGAGCGGACTCAAAATAATTTTCAACCCACTCTCTCTCCCACATCTGATTTTACTTGCAAATGCTAAAACTGATACATTTCTGTTGTTATACATATGCAGATAATAACTCACTGCATATCCCTAGTAGCCAAGTGGTAAAATAGCTAAATTAATGAATAGCATAATGAATTCCTGAATAGAGAATGACTTCATTCTCAGTGAGAGTTTCAAGAGCCCTGAGTTCTAAACTGCACCAAATGAAGTGTTGTTCTGTTCCAGGCATTGATTTCTAGCTGTGCTTGCTTGATGTGAATTGGTTGACATTGAGCTGTTCACTTTGCCTAGTTCCCAGCAAGAATTGATCCAAAAGCTATTAAATCTGCCGTGCTATTTGCCCTGTACTCTGAAAGAGTTTAAGGATGTCACTTGTGAATGAAACTGGCCCTGGCAATGCTGGCCTGTGGTACAGAGAAAAGACCTCAAACCTTAATGCCCGCTGGAGTGCATTATAACTATTGCCATGGCACCAAAAGTCCATTTTTGCGGCTTAGCACTCAATCACTATGAGACAAAACAGTGCAGAGCACCAATTGCGGTACACCACATTTACACTACAACATTGTCTTTTCACTGATGTTAAGACAAATGTGTTCTCGACTATAGCAGCTGCACGCAAGCAAAGCAATTCATACTGTTTATGGGTGATGTTTACAAATGTGTGTCTGCGTTTGAATTTGTGCTGTGGGACCCTAATCCAATTTGGAGAAGAGTTTGCATAACAAAACAGCACACACTACCTGCTTTGTCTCTAAGCTAGCCCGTGTTAGCGGTTAGCGTGTGTGGAAAGTGCTGGATTGTGGGGGTGGGAGACTAGATTTCTCTCCCATCATTAGGGCACAGGAGTAGACTGGTTTGTCTTTGTCTAGTCCGTTCACCTGCAGGCGATGGTAGAAAGATAGCTTCTCCCTTCACCTAATCGGTCTATGCCCTGCTGGTGATGGACGATTTCTCCTCTGGGTTCGTGTAGCACTTTCGTCGTTACATGACTTTACACTGCAGATGAAACGTACTTTTTTAAATGTAGCCTACTGCTCATTCAAATGCTGAGGATTAAACACAGACTTGGACAGTTTAACCTCAAGCAAAGAGTGTGGTCTTGCCAGACAGGCGGAAGATGCTAAACAAATGAAAATATATTGGGAACACACAATGAAATCTTTGTGCAGTGTTTTTACTTTCATCATTTTGTTGTTGGTCTGATTCAGGGTATAATTTGCATTAAACAGGGACATTCCGACTTTTTAATTAGAAAAGGGAAAATTCATCAAATATGCAAATTCAGACAGAGAGAGATAGACTGTTAGAAAGTAAAACATGGTTACATGGATGGATGGATGGATAAATAGATACTCTACTAGAAAACTACCGGTAAATTGTCGTAAAGAGATCATGTGTGAACCGGACATTTTCAAAAATACCGGTAAACTTGTTCTGTGATTTCGAGAAATTGTAACATTACCAGTAAATTGCAGAAATGATGCTATGTGTGAACCCAAGATGAAGATTACCGGTATGAGCACGTACAAATTAAAAACAAGCTGACATATGACATCTACTCATTCTACGCATTCTGACACAGATGACGCATTTACTCGGTGATGTGCAGTTCGGTTTGAATTCGTGACATATCTAGGCCAAAAGTGCTGCACGAATATGAATTTTTGATGCAAAAATTAAACATCAACAAAAATACTGACCGCATTTACAAAAAAACACAGGAAAGCATTGGCCTTTAGAGGTCATTTCTGGACTTCAATGTAAATAATCTCAGATGGATCGAGTTTCCTCAAGCCTTCTTAACAAGACTTTTCTTCCTCTGAGGTGAATTCTGTTTCATTCATCTCATCACGTCTTCTTTCAGAAATGAAGAAGTCGAGATGAACTTGAGGAAAAATGTTCCTGCAGACGGAGTAATGTGGGCGTTTGCATGCCGTGCATCTCACTTGGACTATTGCAATACATTTTTGGGGGGAAAAAGTAGCTTGTGGCCATGATTTAATTAAAGATAATAAAAGTCTGACTAAAAGACTGGACATCGCGTTGCTTTCATATTGTTTCATACTTTATCACAATCGGTTTTGCTTTGTTTAAAATTAGACATGACAAGCTTTCTATAGATATATCTCCCATGTCTCTTTGCAGCGTATTCTCTGAGTTTCAGTTCATTTTATTGATGTGTTTTTTAAACGAAGATCATGGAGACAAAGGTGGCAGATAGCTCACCCTTGTAAGTTTCTTTATTTTACAAAAACCCAACGTTTTCTTATTATTACATGTACTGTATATACAGATAAAGGCACACCCTTTACAGATTTGACTGATATATTGCACTTGTTTGTGATAACATTTTTTGGAGTAAATTATGTTGCTTAAGGGCTTATCAGAAAAAATGCAAAAAAAAAAAAGCTAACAATTTTGCCCAGACAAATTTTTCCAGAGGGTTAATGATGTCACAGAATTTAATGGTAATTTAAAAACAATGCGTGAATTGCATTTTTTTTGTGTGTGAACAGCAGTGGCGGTTCTAGACAAATTTTACTAGGGGGGCCAAGAAGAGGCCATTGTTTAACCAGAGGGGCACATTAAATAATGACAACAAACCTCAGGTTTCCCCTAGGTCCGCTGTCAGGCTTTGGTCATTATACGCTTACAGCACGGCGGGATTTAACTTTGTTCCCATAGCATCTTAGCAGACACAGTACGAGTGAAGTGTCGAAAGGGAACGTACAGGTTACTTCCCTAACCCAGGTTCCCTGAGACACGGGAACGAGTACTGCGTCCCTTGCCGTGCTGCAAGCGTGCGTCGCATATATATATATATATGCGGCCACGCCCCCCCAGACAAGCTTCAGCGGAGCCACGGCCATTGGCTCGCTGTAGACGGCGTTAAACCGATTGGTTTAATCTTAAACCACTGCAGCGGCCAATGACCATTGCAGTTATCACTGCGTGATTGAATAGGCTTCAGTTAGGGGAAAAAAGGAGTTTTCCCGAAAAAAAACAGAGGTTTCAATGACAACAAACGCCGCTCTAATTTACCCGTGTAGAACGAAGCGTTGCATTAGTTCCACTTTTGGCGCTCGTGTGTAAAATCATAATAAATTCATACTTTTTATTTGGTCAGCACAGGGGGGGCCACAGGGGTGGCCAGGGACATGTCTAGAGAGGCACGGGCCTCCCTAGGCCTCCGTGTAGAACCGCCACTGGTGAACAGTATATTCTTGAATTTACAGGTAAAGTCCATCAGGTTATTTTACGGCAATTTACAGTGTGGGGGCTAATGATTAGACTGTCTAAAGGCACAAACCAAGAGTTAAAGATGCTCAGTAAAGCTGATGGAACTGTCAAGGATGGAACACATCCGAAGCACATGCAAGCACACAGCAGAATCGACAGTGTGCAAACACTGGAGGAGTTCTCTCATTTTTTAGTGCTTGGATGAACAAACACAGACTAAATTACTTCAAAAGGTGCATCTTACTAAATATGCTAGTACACACAGGTGGTTAGGCCTAGCATAAAAAGTTGCGAGGGAAAAAAAGCGTGTACCAGTAGAGGATAAGTTCTTTCAACTGTGACTGAACAACTTTTGTATCCTAAATAATTAATCTATATTAATTTAATTTATACAGTATAGGAATATGCAGTTTCTAAATACATTCATGGAACATGATCTTTAATTAATATCATAATGATTTTGGCATAAAAGAAAAAAAACTATAATTCTGACCCATACAACACATTTTTGGCTTTTGCTACAAATATAGGCATGCATCTGGTTTTGTGGTCCAGGGTCACATGCATGAAATTTTACTGGGTATTTTTGGGTAGTTTCTGTCAGTGAGCTGCTTCTGGTCAGGGAAGCTAAGAGCGAGACGATGTGCCTGGCCTGACAGCTGGCATTCAGTGGGCACAGTCGTGGCATGCAGGGATGGGGTTGCCAGGCTAAAGCATGTGGGTGTGAAGGCTGACTGCCATCTGGACCTGGCTGCTCCTATGGCCTTTGGTCCAGCAGCAGTGCCCCGAACGCACAGGAGACCGTCTCACAAGCCCCTGCACCATCGCCCGACATAACCTCAGCCCAAAGATGGATGGCACCCACTCTCATAACTGTCACCCTTGGCTTTGGGCTCTCAACGTCAGCCAACTACCAACGATCGGGTTCATTTCCGCTTGGATAGCTGTGACTAATGTGTGGGTCACTTTGGAAGAATGCTGGATATCAAGGCCGTACATCAAAATGGTTTCACTCACAGCGCAATATGAGACGCCCTTCTGAAAGTCGACAGGGTGCAATTTAAAAACAGCAGCTCAAATATATTCATTTTTACTTCTATTGGGTTTCTGTCACTTGTTGTTAAAGTGACATATTCCCATAGTCGCACACTGTGCACACAGATGGACCTCCTCAATGTAAGCCAAAAAAGTCAGTGGCTTTAAAATATATGTATTTATGTACACATAAACATATGTACATATGATTTCTTTTGTTTTTTACAGTGCTGTATTGTGGTTATACCATAGTACATGTTTAGAAACTGTACCTTAAATTAATGTAATATTAATAATAATAAATATATAATTTTAGTAGCATTGTGAAAATGTTTAATGTAGGATCATTAATATTATACAACAATGGTAATGCTACTGTTGAGTTTGTGTAACATTGTATTTAGCTCGTAATATAATATTTGAACGTTTCAATTATGCTTAAATAATCTGTAATAATAAGTTTAATGATAAGCTTAAGTTTTTACCCTAATATGTATATTTTACTTAAGATTTAGTTCCTTTTTGAAAAAAAGGTACTTATTTTTACTTTGCCATACAAAAAGAAAAAAAGTTTCAAAAATATAATTTTAATGTTGTCGAAAACAAAACAAAAGATAAGCATGTTATCAATGTTCTTGTTGTTAACTACAATTAAAACTACTAAGAATATATATTTTATTAGTAATTAAAATAAAAACTGAAATAATACATAAACATAACAAATAACCAAAATAAGTATGTTTCAGTTGCACTAATAAAACATCTGAAACTGATATAAAATAAATTAAAACAAGTTAGCATCGAAAAAGACATACAACTATTTAAAATGACATTTTAATAAAAAACATAAAATATTATAGTAAAAACAAATTCAAAATATGAATAAATTCTAAAATAATCTAAAATAAAATATCAAAATAAATAACAATTATTAATTAATTTACCCTTCTATTCTTCCTTCTTTAACTTAATTTTATTAATCGCTAATTTATATCACCTCCTGCAAACATTGTTTTGAATAGTTTTTTTTAGGTTTCTTTGGATTAAAATGTCTGTTAAATGCATAAATATAAATCTAAAATGTCCATAAAACTAAGACATCATAATGAGCAAACATCGTCGTCACAATATATTTGAGATGCAGCGAAAAGTTAAGCTAGTTATCACATTTTAAGCACTTTTTTTAAGCTAGTAGGCCTAGACCACACCCTTGAGAAATAATTTGTGAAAAAACACTGTTTTGGTTGTTGCCCATCTTCAGGACAAAATATCTAATCCCGCCAGCCTGTCCGAGTCAGAAAATGTGCCGTTATTCATGTTTTATGCAAGAAGCTTTCATCAGAAACTGGCGATATTTGAACAGCTACTTTTATTTATGTATGAAATGCAAATGTAGGTGTGTTAGATGTTTGAAGTGGACAGTCTAAGTGAATAATTACTGTCCTTTCCGTGTCTCTTTCAATAGCCCAATGTAATACACTTACACACCCCATATCTATTTCATTCATCTGATAGCGAAGCGAAGCACTAATTGGTATTAAGATGAAGTATAGGGATGAATTTGCACCAGCTTCGACGGTGGGAATATTTCTGCGTGTTGCAGGAAAGCAGGAACGTGTCCAGTCCGCCGGTAATGAGCTTGGAAATTCAGCATGGCTAATGTACTCTTAAATGCTAATTCTGCCCACTGCTTGGCCGCGGCACTGAAAGCGACTCTCACACACGGCTGGGGCTTGATTAAAATCTGTGTGCGGCCCCGCCGGCCCCCCCACCAGATGAGGGTGAATATGAATGAGTGAGGTTCGTCCTCGTGCAGCCGCCGTCTCTGTCCTTGCCTTCATGCCGCGGTGTGAGCGGAATGGAGATGAGAGAGAGGAAGACACGCTGGGTAGACGGTCGGAGAGCTGGCCAAAACAAATGAGGAGGGCAAAGCTCAAGCGCCTCGGATCAGAAAGTCAGAAATGGCTGGAAAGGATTACCACTGGCCGGACATTATTTAAATTATTTAAAGATCATGCTAATGTGTTCTGCTGTATACTAGTGGGGCCTGTTTATGGGTGTTCGGGTCAGCTCACATTTCACATTCACAATTTATCTAGAAAAAAAATTGTCATTTTCTGACAGGACGTTATCTGTTTATTTTACAGAACCCTAAAACACAATGTGATTATGCACAATATTCAAAATACAGGTAAAACACCTGCAATTGTTTATATATATATATATATATATACTGTATAAATGTAAAACTAAATTGAAATGAATGTTTTTTTTTGCATGGAAAATGTCTTCATTAGAATACAATGTAGGGTTTTCGCCATGTCAATGGTTTAGTAGAGTACGTCCTTTAGTATATAAAAAAATAATAATAAATATTTAACTTAATAATTCCCAAATGTTCGTATAAAATACAAGGTATAAAGTCTTTTTATGCATTTTGCATGTGTTTTTATCAAAACAACTTACAATGCATTCAGCATGTACATTATTTATCAGTGAGTTTGAGCAATCAAAACCATGACCTTGGCATTGCTCTGCCAGTCCAACAACCCTTGTATGTTTTATTCTTTCTCTCTTATAGATGGAATGGGTATCAGTAATTCCCGTGCAACGTGCTAAACATCGCAATATATGTTACGATTCAGTAATGTATTATGCATTGTTGCATTGATATTATTTTGGGATTGTGAGAGATGCAGAGTTTCTGTTGAATTGTGAATTTGTTGGATACACTTTGGATTGTTCAGTAATTACGGTGTTGTTTTGATCTGACCTTATTTCTGGAACACAAAAGCTTAAAAAGTGAGCCTATGCTATTTCAGTTGCATAAACACCACTTTTTTACGTGAAATGTTGTGCTTTGAAAGTCCTCCTGTGCAATTTCTTTAGCACAGGACTGGGCAACTTGTCCTGCAGAGTTTAGCTCCAACCCTAATCAAACACAACTGAAGAAGCCAATCAATGTCTTAAAGATCACTAGAAAGTTACAAACAGGTGTGTTTGATTTGGGTTGGACAGGACACCAGCCCGCCAGGGCTGAAGTTGCCCACCCCTGCTTTGGCATAAAATCGGTTTGATAAGTTGTTATGTAAAGCAAAAAGACATTCTGACATTCTCGTGTGTTTCTTAACTGTCCAAAAGTGTACTTTTTGGATGCCTATGCCACACTACACAAAAGCGTTTGATATGTGTGAGTCCCCAGCCTCCCACACACACATACATAAAACCTCGGCCGCCTCGTTTTCTGCCTCTCATCAAACTGCAGCCAGCTTGATCCCTGACAGAGCACAGCTCCAGCTCTGGATGCACTACAGACAGCGCCACAAGGAGACACCACCACTGGAGCTGCTCCGCCTGCCAAGAGCTCTGGGCCAGAGAGGCCCCCGGAGGCCCTGGGGTGTGAGAAAGCACTGCATGCCGTCCGCGCTTCCCTCCACCAGGCCTCAAAACCATCACCAAGGCCATATCAAAGGCCGTCCCGCTGCGGAGCGCCAGCGATACCCTCCCCTCCCCGAGGTGGATGCGCTCGAGCTTGTTTAAGTTGCATCGCTGTGCTTGGATGAGCAAGATTTAAATGCCGGTCAATAGAATACATTATTACTGAATCCAAATTTTCCACTGAAATAAGTAGCATCAGTCATTACAGCTGCGGTAAAGAAGAAACTCAAGCAGAACCTGTGCTGGGAAAGCGTGATGAAAGAACATTTCTGAAGAGAAGCATCGTCATCTCTCCTATTTTTTTTTTTTTTAATTTGTTTTCCTCTTCATTTGGTCCTAAAGCATTAGTGAAAAAGAAGTAGACTGTAGCATAATTTTTAAAAAGAGCCCTTATGGAAACGGTTTGGATGTAATATCTTTTGGCGTTAAAATAGTACTGTCAGACACGCAGTGTTGAAAATGCATAGACAGGATTATTTTTGCGCCTGACCAACACAGTCTCACGACCAATTCGTTCGTTTTCGCACGAGGTGGCGAATTTGTGCTGATTCATAGTAATTCATATGACCTCACTCATTTGTCTAAACCCCAGTGACGGGTAGGTTTAGGGATGGGGTTAGGTGTAGGTCATTTGCACAAATTCATAAGAATTTGAGGTCGTATTAACGAGTGAGGTCAAATTTGTACGATTTAGACACCTCATAAAATATGTACGAATTGCCGCGAGACTGTGAATATGCATTTGTAGGCGTTCCCTCTCAGATGCATAATTTATGGGAGGACAGTTTTAAACTGAATCACAAAACGCAATTTATTAACATATGCGCTTTTTATCTTAGTGGTATTCACGCCATTACTTAACTCCCTAAATTAGATTTTTTTACTTGTGGTAATACTTACTTGCATTGTGCTTGCTAGATTGCGTTTATCATTGCGTAAATGAGATGCATTGTCCGTATTGATTCACAAGCATATTTCCATGCTGACCTGCGATGTTAATTGCATGTTTTTTGAAAAACCTAACTTTAAATTCACTATAGTTTTAATCTATATTAAATGCAATTCGTTGAAATGAATTTGAACCAACTTAAGTAGATTTTCAGTACATATTTATCTATAATTAAAACAAAAAAAAAACATATATAGCATACTTGAAATCAACCCCTAGCAGATCTACACAGGTGGAGGGTTTCTGAAGCACGCAAAAATGCTACAGGAAGCAATAGCCACGTATTTGAATGTTGAGCAGTGAGCTCATTGGCTGCTGATGTGAAAAGAAACGAATCATCTGTGCTTTGACTGATTGAGTTTGTGTTAGCCTGCACCATCGTTGAATGAAATAAAATAACATATTTCACTCTGGATTATCGGTAATGTTGTAAATAATGTTCAGTTTCCTACACAACCAAATATTTTGCTTCATAACACCTTAATATATCGTCAGGAACCACGGATATTGATTTTGTCATGCCTGGATTTGCATTATGAAGATTATTATGATGCAAAAAATTGGACTTGTGCACCTTGCATAACCTGATTTTGTTGAGTTCGACGTGTCCCTGGGTCAACATCTTTGTTGACCCTGGAACAACATTGAGATTAGCCAATCAGATTTGAAGAACCAGTTTATAGTTTTTGTGAAGTTTAGGCTTGCAATAAGTGTTTGGTGCTTGTACATCAGTGTCAGTCGTCTATCATTTCCTCTGATTTTAGGCATTACTCATGGGTAGGGTTAGGTTT
>JAUMHQ010000087.1:12864577-12880440 GCA_032361165.1 Enteromius paludinosus
GTCCTTCGACGGATGTCGATGACGTAGCATCCTCGAAATTCTGGCTTCCGAGGATCCTTCCTTGACATTGAGAAACAGCTAGTCTCTACAGTGCATCGGACCTCCAGGGTAAGATTTGAGGAACCCTGGGCTATCATATGGTTTAACATCTAAAAGTACAAATTTACTTTTTAGGGTTAGGGTTAGACATACAACAACAAGGTGGTGACTCGTCCCACATGGCGTTTGCAGTCATTCCTAGACACCAAGACTAATAGAGTTATGGGAAATTGTGGAAAATTTTGTTTGCGCTACACATCAAAAATCTTTGACTGACTATGTACAAATGACTGCGTACTTTCCCTAAATTGGGCGTTGCGAGAGTTCAAAAGAGGTTACATTTAATTCCTAATGCTCTGCCAGATCCTTTTGTTGATCTTTTTGATTTGATTCTTTCTCTCTCTCTTTCATTATCATCGTCGATGTTGATCTTTCCATGACTCCAAGCTCCATGTTTCATTGCAGCGAGTGTGTCTTGGAAGCGTCGCCCCGGTTTCATGTTCAAAGTCCTCCATTGCTCATATTCACAGTGTTGAAGGAGCCGTTTTGGCCATAAATGAACGACCGGTGATCATCTGCTATGTGTATTACGGTCTTTGAGCTATGTAGATTTTGCACACATAAAACACATGAAAGAATGTAGACTGACTAACCTGCTTTCATAGAATCCAAAAAGACCCAGGATTAATATCTCTAAGGGGGCCAGTTATAAAGGATGTGTTTTTTGGTCTACTGTTGTAGAAATGTTCTGCAAATGTTTTATTTATCTGTCTATCTTCCATTTTTCATGATTTGGTCAAAACATTTTTTATTGAAGTCTTGTATTGTTTTTTTTTTTTTCCCCAACGCTAGATGCCACTTCTGTCATAGAAACCTTTTACTCGACTCTAGTGTAGTTTTCTTTTTTGTTATCCATCTGAAAAAAAACATGGCTGAAATGCCATGCACTATTTTACACATGAAACAAGCTACAATTTAGACCCACTTCATGTTTGGCCCAGCGAGTTGAGGGTTTCATTGGTAAAATTTCCATTTGTAAGAATAGTGTGAGTGCAATAAAAGATCGGGGCGACTCGCAGCGGGAGTTAAACCGGAAAATGAGCATGAATCATCGAGTGGATGAGAGCAAACAATCATTTTCTCCGTTAGCCTTTGAAACCAGTTGTGAAGAGAACAATGTTTTCAGCTGGGCTTTATGGAGATTTTTTCAAAACCAACGCTTTTGGAAAGTGCGGCGGAAGACAAACAAACATTCGCTCGAAAGAGCTTATCCGTGATGATCATATCACAGCGATGATTGATCACTGTTTATTTTAATTTCTGCATTAAAACTTATAGTTAGTGTTTTGAAATCTATCATTTGACTCAACGTCCTTTTACTTGCGGGGCATAATGATATCCCATTTTTTGCTTCTCATAAATGAGCCATTTGTCTCACAGTTTGTCTATTTTCTTTTCTTTACAATAATAGTTTAGGAGCCAGTTTGGGCTCTGAGTGAGTGTGTCTTAACTGTAATTGAATCAGGCTTTATTTTCCAGGAATTTAATCAAGTGATTATCTCCAGCAAAAGGAAAAGAACATCAATTTCAACAATGAATCCATTTTTTGCTTGTTTTCGTCCTTTTAATAAATAAGTTGCTGGTTTGTTTGGCTGATGGACCCTCAAGTAATCACTTTGACCCGGGATTGAAATGTTTTGTTCACTCCCTTCCATGTAAACCTACAACATTAAACAAACCTTTTGGATGATCTCAGTGAATACCGTTTGTGACGGTTTTCAAACTCACTGCCAGCTGCTGCTTCTTAATATCTGCCAGTTTTCGTCCAAAGAGAAACCATACAAATCATTGTTTGATTAAGTTTTAATAGTGTAAGTTGGGTTTGTTTATTAGTTTAACCCCAGCTTCAGCTCGTCGTGACGCAAAACACTGCAGGCGTCGGATTCAACCATGGAGTATGTTCATGTGCCCTTAATTCTTTTATGGTCTTCTAATCATTCCCATAATCATTCATTTATAACTTACAGATCGGCAGTGTTGTCCACTCCCACACAAGGGAGGGAGAGAAATCTTGTGCGCTTGGAAGCTCCCATAAGATTTGCAATGGACTTAACTTTCTGCTTGTCATAAACTTTTTTAATAAACACGTTCCCACATCTTCTCAAGAATGACTTTTGCAGTTGTTTGGAATTACGAGACCAAAAAAATGTATTAAAGTAATGAGTAATTAATGAGTAATTAATGACAGAATTTAAATTTTGGGGTGAACTAAGCCTTTAACATTAACTACCCCTAAACAGTTACAGTATTATTTTCCCCCTCTATTATGATTCAAAATGCTATTGCATTATTTTATTTAGTTTTATTCATGGCTTTTTCCTCATTGCAAATCCTGTTTCAAATACTATGTCACTTAATGGAAGCAAAGTGACTTGTGTAGATATCTTAATATGAAACGGTGTTCCCTTATATTTACGTAGAGTAATTAAAAGAGAGCGAGAGAGAGAGAGAGAGAGAGAGAGAGACTGGCACCATTTTGCTAGAAGTTCATAGCTTTATAGTGTAACTAAAAACATTTCAATCTTGACTGTAACTAAAGCTGCTTTCATTTATTCGTAGCTTGTAGTTTGTGATGTAACTATTTTAAAGTAACTTCCCCAGCACGGTTTTGCAGTAATTACAGACTAAATTAGCTTTGCCCCAAAACATGCAAACAGGTTGTTTTGCAATGTGTAAAATGTCAAACTTGCAGTCATACCAGAATGATTGACTGTAAATTGCTATCATGATAGTTGCATTTAAAAACTCTGGCATCTCATCGTTCAGCGATCTGATGCCGAGATCTGCTTTAGTGGTTGCCTAGATTAGGGTCTAACCTCAAACTTGCACACGTGAGCGGTGTAAGCCATAAGTGCTTTATAAACTGCTTACAGGTATACAGACTCATTTCATGTTCTGAATTTATTACTGGATCAGAGCGCAGGCACAAGTAAACAAGCTCATAAAGGCTCAAATGAGGAATAATTTAGTGCTGTTAGTGATTGTTTCAACATGTTATAGCTGTACTAATTGAGCAGGATTCCAGGAATAGAAATAATGTGTGCAGATTGTAAAGAAAATCAAACACTAAATATTCCATATTCTATTCTATTCTGTTCTAGGCATGTGTGAAATCTAATGAAAATTACTACTAATAAGAATTATTCCATTATCACAATGCCTCTTTCTTGTAGGTTAGAGAGATCGTTGGAGAACACACAGATGAGGAGGACGAGAGACCACAACCACACACCACAACTTGAGACGCTGGACACACAGCGAGAGATCAAAGGAGCCTGGGGATGAAACAGAGATCGAGGAGAATACAGGGGATATCATAGTGGTAGGTATTCAGGTAAATCAGTAGCGATAGAGCTTGCCAAAGTTTGAGTCTACTTGTCGAGAATGAGCTCGGACAAAGAGTGCTGTGTGGATTTATGTGGTGGCTTGATTGGTGCAGTAATTAAGTTCAGGTGGCGGTGATTAGAACTCTGGTGAGAGTGAGCATTGTGAGGGTGGAGCCTGGTGTGGATGTAACATATATTGATTTCTGCTTTATAAAATGTTTGGTTTTATATTAGATATGTATGACATCAATCTTTAACATTAACTATAAATCAATTAACAAATCCAAAAACTGTTCAATTAATAAAAATAAAACAATCTGCTATAGAATAATAACAAAATTAAATGTATGATGTATATGTTGCTTGCTTGTTAAACCAATAAATATTGGCAGATTATTATTATTATTATTATTAGTAGTAGTAGTAGTAGTACTTATTTTTGTAAATGGATACTTATTTATAAATATTTATAAGTAAATAAATATAGGCTTATTATTATTATACAGTAATATTTTATTTTATTAAACATAAATATTCTTTTCTTTTCTTTGTAAATACACACTTAATTTCTTGCTTTCTTAAAACAATGAGTTTAATTTGTTCATCATTAGTTTATACTTTCTTTTTCTTTATTTTTGTCCAGATGGTGCACTTTAAAAAGGCTGGTTAAAAAATAATCCAACCTTAACCCAGCTGCTGGGTAATATGGGACAGAACATGCGCTGGGTTGTTTTGACCCAAGTGCTGGGTTTTACTAATTGACCCAGAATGCTGGGTTGTTTATTTGACCCAACAAGTGGGTGAGGTTAACTGTGTTGCTGGGTTAAATATTACCTAATAACTGGGGGGGGTTCTATGGCGGTCCTTACGGCCGTGGCAGTGGAAGCTGGCATCTCTTGGGTGTTGCAGCCATTGGCGGAACCTCCGGGGACTTTGCAACATCAACCGCACCCTCTGGGGTTAGGGCAGCCATCGGTGGGACCTCCAGAGGATCTACAGCCTCAGCTGACACCTCTGGGGGTTGTGCAGCCATCGGCGGAACCTGCAGAGGGCCTACGACCTCGACCGACACCTCCAATGGTTCTGGGGAAGACATGAGAACAGGCAACGTTGTGGGATGGCAGTGGGCAGCCCACACACTTAAAATGGCAACTGCCATTACTTGGAGCACTGAGGAGAGGGGCACAGTCTCTGTGATGGCCTGTGCTGAAGCTTTTAAGATGCCTGCTGCATGCACTGACATGACTGGTGCTTCCGCCATGCTGGACACCAACCTCATGCATCCTGGGAAAGCCCTGGTGTCTTCACGCACAACATCCTCAATGCAGTATCCGGGCTGGCTGAAGACTGGGGCTTGAGTTCTGCTTTTTTGCTGAAGGCTTAGGTGTGGCAGCCATGTTGTTCAGTGGCTCGAGGTCCTTAAAAGATCAATGTTAGTACGAAATGGTCTTGCAAAACATTAAAAAGCCATACAGTATAGAGACAGTAACTTAACTTCGTAATTTGTTAGTTGATGAGGCGTTAGGGAACATATAAATAAAGCTTTGCACGCCCTACACTGACCCTACACCTAAGACCTACCCCCTAAGGAGGGACTTTTTCAAATGGGATCGGCCAATGAAGTAAGAATTTTCCCAGTGAAGACCGTGTCCTACTCTGCCCCTGGTCATACCCATGTAAATATACAAATTAGTGTCCTCATACACCACATAAACACACACGCACACTTTACGTGAATACATGTTTAAGATTTTTTAACAATAAAATTGTACCTTGCTAGGTAGGTTCGCTATGTTATATTAATGCTAACCTGCACAACGACAGATCAAATATTACATTAAACAGTGAAATATGTGTGCTCTTACCACAACTCATTAAAAATATAGGTAAATGATCATACCAACATAAATAAATGCACATTTATCCTTCTTGCTGCGATGTGCGTGACCATCAGAAGAGTGAAGAATCCCAAACGTTTGATGAAGAGGAAACATTAAATCAACCAGTTGGGTTAAAATGACCCAACCCAGTGGTTCAGTGGTGAAAATTCCTTTGACCCAGCATGAACAACCCAACTTTGTGTTTACATTACCTCAAATAACCCAGAATTTCAACCCAGCACAATTAACCCAACAATGTGTTTACAGAAATAACCCATCACTTTTAAGAGTGTGTACTACTTGTATATACAAAAATGTTATCAGCCAATCCTTGAGCACTTGCTGCCATTTTGCAGACTTCAAGCACATGCCCTGTATCCCGCCAGACTCAGATCCCTCGGCCCGGACACTCAAAATGATTGAGGGGGCAGAACCCATTTTTACTTTTTCCAATTGACTAAAAAAAACCTGCTGCTCCCCTGACACTTTTTTTGTGTTTACAGAGCCTTGGGCTGTCGGCGATACAGCTGTGATATCTCACAACAGCTATTTCAGTCATATCTGTCAGGTAATAGAGACATTTTGGGCTCATTAAAAAAAAGTTGCTTACAGCACCTTTAACATAATCCATATTCGCTTCAACAAAACTTGGAGGAGCATCAATTCGGAGGTTCCTGACATAACCAGACAACACCGCCACATGCCTGTAATTATAGCGAATTCATAAACGCTCCCTCAAACTCAGACAAGCCAAGACATGCAAGTCTACAGTTCTCACGCTAGACTGTGAGACTAATTAATTCAATATTGCAACTGTGAGATTAAAGTCTTTTTTGCGTGTGACAGTGTGGCGTGGATGGCGCAGCTTTGATCTGCATATCTGTCCACTCTTTTTGACTCTCGCACAGACTTAATGAATATTTTGCTTCAGTTCTGCTGTCATCTATCAGCACCAAATGACAAAACAACCAGCCACAGGATAAACTAGTTTACCGCACCTCTCACCTCATCTTGCCTGAATCGGCATTGTTTGTCCTCTGCAGCTTATTCATCATGATTGTGTTTTTTCTGCTTTGTGATGTGTTTTTTTGTTTTTTGTTTTTTGCAGGTGGGAGGCTGGGGGAAGATTACAGGTGAGGAAATGCATCAAACTCTGCAGTAAAACAAGAGAAGCATCAGAAAAAGGTCAAGCTAAATTAGGAAACCAATTGTATTGATGACTATAGCAGAGGATTGTAATTTCAAAAATACAAATACAAAATATTTAAAGCATGTTAAAATAGATTTGTATACAGATTTATTTATATATTTTATTATGATTTCTATCAAGAATATCTTCTTTCCCCTTGAGGTTGTACCTTTTGACAATTTGAACATACATACAAATATGTACATGGTGTACATATTAGTAAGATGATAAGAAATAAAATCAATATTACTTATTTATTTGTATTGTACTTTTTCTTTCTTTCTCTGTCAGTTATTCAGTCAGTCAGTTCAAGCATACTTATTAGTATCATAAAAAATAATCATAAAATAAAATAAAATAAAAATCATAAAAATATAATCAGTATTAATTCTTTCTTTCTTTCTTTCTTTCTTTCTTTCTTTCTTTCTTTCTTTATTTTTCTTTCTTTCTTACTTTCTTTCTTTCTTTCTTCAGTGGTTGTAATATTTGACAATCTGAACTAAACTTGCGTTTTCATTAAAAAGCTCCATATTTATATATTTTGTATTTATTTATGTGTTTGTTTGTTAGTTTGTTTAAGAACATTGTTTTTTTAGATACTGTAGAGTTGCACCATTTGACAATCTAAACTAGCTTTGCCTTTTTAATTAAAAAGCTCTGTATTTATTTATTTTTTCATTAATGTATGTGTTTGTTTCTTTAAGAACATCACTATTTTTCTTACTGTAGGGTTGCACCATTTGACAATCTGAACTAGCCTTGCATTTTCATTAAAAAGCTCCATATTTATTTATTATTTCATTAATTCATGTGTTTGTTTCTTTAAGAACATCACTAATTTTTCATACTGTAGGGTTGCACCATTTGACAATCTGAACTAGCCTTGCATTTTCATGAAAAAGTTCCATATTTATTTATTTTTTCATTTATTTGTGTGTTTGTTTCTTTAAGAACATCACGATTTTTTTCATACTGTAGGGTTGCACCATTTGACAATCTGAACTAACCTTGCATTTTCATTAAAAAGCTCCGTATTTATTTATTTGTATTTATTTATGATTTCGTTTGTTAGTGTGTTTAAGAACATCGTTATTTACTTCATAGGGTTGTACCATTTGAATATTTTACATAACCTTGTATTTTTATCGTATTTATTTTAACTTTGCACATAGTTCTATGGTGTTGTAAAGGCCCTTTTGTGAGATCAAGTCATGCATTATGAGTTTTCTTTCAAATTTACAACAAAATAGCATCCTTTAAGTTGGTTATACCACACTGATTTTAGATTTGTAAACAATCATCATTGGCATCACTAAAAAAATACTTGTAATTTCACATATGAAATGCTTTTCAATGCCAATTATTTTGGATTTTTACAGTTCTTACAAGCTCACTGAAGCTGTCCAGTCTCGCAGCAAAGTCAAGTGAAGAACACTCACTGTAGCATCTGTCTTTGCTTTCGGTATGAGAACAAAAATAGATTTGATAATAATGTATTCAGTCTAATTGCATAATTGTCCTGCTTGCAATGTCACAAAAGTGTAAAGATTCATCATGAGTACATAATATCATGCAGAATTTCTTGAGACAAAAGGGTGATGTAATCCAAAAAACTTTTTGAAAACTTGAATCTCAGAGTTTTTAGGATTACATTAAATGTTCTGCTCACGTGAGATTCAGTAGTGGGGCAACTCTCTTTCTGAAATGCTGCATTGTATCTGAACATTCTTTAGTTTAATCTGCATTATCTGCTCCTGTCTAGAGAAGAACAATGCCTAAAGCTGTGTACTAAATCTTTCAAGTGAATCTGGCTCTATAACTAAGACATTTGGGAGAAAAACAACACTGAGGCAGGCAACTATCATCTGTGAATAACTCACCCAGGAAACAACGACACAATTACGCCGACCACGCATATCAGAATCAAACTGAAACCACTAATCTTCTTAATCTCTCACTAATGCGGGATCTGTGTAGGTACTCGCATACTAAACTTTGAGTCGAGTGCTTCCTCCAGCATTAATGATGTAAGTCTTCTCTAAATGCTAAAGATGGTACCAGTCTAAAGCTTGTTCCTCATTGGATGACATAAGATCAATTCTCACCACGGTCTTTGTCTTATATTCAGGCACTAAGTCAATATTTTTCTCTCAGGATGACACCGGAATGGATAGCACTGTCTGTTGTGAGTGTATGCTGCATGCTGAGGCAAAATGATAGTGTTTTCTTGTAAAAAAGTTATGTTTTATTTATATATATACTAAATAATGGAGGCATGAATTCAGCCATCATGAAATTAATTTACATATTAAGAGTTCACATAATACTGCTCAGCTTTCTTTCTTTTTTTCTAATTTTACAGTATATATGTATGCCTTCTTTCAAATTTTTCTTTCTAAAACCAGAACAAATGGCCTGGATTTATCGTTGCCCCACTGAGATACAGAAAAACAACACTATTAACAGGCCACACCTGCTTTGAAGTAACCTTGACTTGGAGTTAGTCTCAACGTTTTCATAGGTTCAATAGCTAAAGAATTCATTATATGCTTTTATGGCATATATACAGTAATTGCTTTTGCACAATGCTTTACTGTATAAGACACTTTAGAAAAGTACACCTGGATAAATGTAATTATCATGTTGTTTTATTATATTATTTGATATTTCTCAGCAACTCAAGATTAAAAAAAATGCTTTAAACAAATTAAAGTTTATTTTTCTGCAGTTCTGCAGAGATTCTAGCTGTCAGATTAAGCACACATTCCTGCCTCAGATATGTAAATGAAAACAGCTGTTGTTCTCTCTGTGTACACTTCTCCGACACGGACAATTAATCACTCTTAAGCAGTGAATGGGTCTTCAAAGGTGCGTTCCTCACCTTATCTTTTCACTGTAATGACCTGCGTTGTGTCAAGAAGCCATATTCATCTTCAGCTCACACCCCGCTACCACAGCTGTCCGACACGGTCTTATTTATGACTGATTGATATATGTGCTGAAAACAAGAGACGGATATAACGAGGTCTTTGTTTTTTTGGGGTCTGTAAGAAAAAGTTGTCTTCTTCTCATCTTTTTCACAGTCCTGAAACAACCTCCCAAACACAAGTCCTTTAATGAAAAAGGTTGTTGGAAAACTACTTGACAGATGCTGACCAGAGGGTGTCTGGTATGTTTTCAGTTTATCTCCTTGTTTAAAATTGATAACCCCATCCAGTCATCTCCGAGCCAAATAAGGAGGGATATTGAGTGTCCTATCATTCAAGGGAGGAGTTCTCAAGTATTGCCAAAGACAAGGTTCATTCCTATTAGAAGATGTTTGGCTTGGCTCTGTTTTAAGTTCAGTTGCCCAAGCCAACGAGTACATCTGCACAGCGCACCTCCCCGTACCTGTCCAAAACATTGCACACTATCCATTAGAGAATCGTCACAAATTGTGAGCTTCGAAAAGGGAGCTGCCTTACAATTTGAAGATGAATAAACTTTCGAAAGTTTGAACAGTATTGGGGAAGCTGTTATGAGCCTATAGTTTGTTAAAATATATGCCATACAATTTAAAGTACTATTATTGTATATTATATGTAGTATTATAAACAGCAGTAAATATACAAACATTATACTTTGAATACCAGTATTAACAGTACAAAGTAATCAAGTATTGTATTATTTATTTTCACAATTTTTCTTTTATTTATTGTAATATTAATAATAGTTATTATTATTATTATTATTATTATTATTATTATTGTATATGTATTAGTGCTGCCAAATGAGTAATCACGATTAATCACATCCATTATTTTTTTACATAATATACATGTGAAAGCTCAGACACAGATTTTTTTATTTACGAAAAAATATGTTATATATTAAATATATTTATATAGAATATAAAATATAAGAATACATAATAAATATATAAAATGTACACTACCACTAAAAAATGTGTGGTCAGTAAGATGTTTCTTATGCTCATCAAAGCTGCATTTATTAGATAAAAAAATAAATAAAAAAAATTATCTGTAACGCTCATGGCTGGCGCAAGTTTGCTTCTCACCGGGCAGAAGGAGGCACAGAGACAGAAACTCAATGAAGAGTGCACATTTAATAAATCAACAGGGGATACAGGGAACACTGACGAATGCAGACAATCACAAGGACATACTTCAACTACGGACACTTGACACAAGACAGGGCATGAAATAAATAAAAGGATTAATCAAGACAAGACATGAAACACTTCATGAAACACGGCTGGGGAAGGATGAACATAATGATGGGGCGGAGTTACAAACGAGCACATGGAAGAAAATCAAAACATAAACACATGACGGTGTGACATAACTCCTTTTACAGGCCACGGCAGGTCAGGCCCTTCAACAGGCCACGTCAGATCAGAATCACTGGCAGGTTCTGGCGGATCAGGATCACTCGCAGGTTCTGGCCATGGCAGATCAGAATCACTGGCGGGTTCTGGTGGGTCAGGCCACGGCGGATCAATAGCGTTGCACCCCTTCCCATCATGACCCAGATACTTTTACCCCGCCCAAAAAAATTCTTGGGGAGGTCTCCCGCCTCTACCGACCCTGGGTCATCAGGTGTTTCTGGGAAGGAATGGTCTGGGGACCACTCTGGACTGGTCTCGGGACTGATACCCGATAACAGTACTCCTGGCACTACCATGACACGGCTCCTCGGACCTTTATATCTGGGCTGGCAACCGACTGATGCGGACTGGGAACCGCAAGAGTTTAATATGGCACTCCTGGCCATGGACCAGCAATCCCACCTACAACCGGCTCCCCTGACCGGAATTCGGGGCTGGCACCCGACTGAGGCGGATTGGGAACCGCAGAGATTAGCTCTGGCAATTCGCACTCTGTTTCCAGAGTGGGAAATTGTGGACCGGAGTCTCTGGGTGACTGGATCGGCACTCCCAGCCCACACTCTGGGACTGGACCGGGAATAAACGGACCGGAATCTGCGGAAGACTGGATGGGTGCTCCTGGCCGAACCTCAGAAACTGGAGTGGGATCTGCAAAAGTCTGTGACGGCGCACAGGGCCGTGAATGGGGACAGCAAATGCCAACTCCCATCTTTTGGAACTCGTTGAAAAGTGCACATTTAATAAATCAACAGGGGATATAGGGAACGCTGACGAAAATGCAAAGTCTGTGCAGACAATCACAAGGACATACTTTAACGATAGACACTTGACACAAGACAGGGCATGAAATAAATACAAGGGTGCAAATTTGCTAATTTTTTAATGGTAGTGTATATACATGTACATATTTTTAGAATATATATACTGTATGTGCATGCACTTTAAGTATATATAATAAATATACACAATACACATACATATATTGTGTAAACAAAAACTTTAATTTTGGATGCGACAGCTAAATACTCTATTACTGTTAATATTTCTTTGCAATGTTATTTTTGTAGACCAATGATCTGTTTATAACACCAGGACCATGAATTAAAGTCAACAGGGTCCAATTTTATTCATGTTAATATAATACGCAAAAAAAGACTCATCAATCACAACAGATCAAAACTAAAATGGTTTGAATGCTGAATGACTGAATGCTCATACAGTGCATGCATTCATAGTTGAATATAATGTATAGGTCACATTTGTGAAAGGTTGCACTGAGTTTATCTTTTCTCGACGGAAAATAAATCAAAACGTCTCTTACGAGAGTAATTTATGTGTCCCTGCTGGCGAATAAAGCGATGCTCCCTTTTGCATCCGTAACATTACCAGCTGGAGTTGCCTTCTTTGGAAGAAATGGTGCCAGAACAACATCAAGTATTAATCACACCATGTCCTTTCCCTGACACCATTCCAAATGCCTTGTTGTTCACTTAGCGCATAACACTCAGTTGCTACGCCGAGCAATCCATCGTTTTGAGAGGAAAGTAATCTGACTTATGTTTGTATAGCATTTGATGGGGTCTAAGCGAAGGCAGCCTGGCATTTTATGTCCGCTTTTCCACCTAAACAAGGATGAAAAGCAATTTATACCGCAAAAGCTAAACTATGCCCATCATGTCTGCACATTTTCCTACTTAGAGAAAGGTTACCTTGTAAAGAGGTACTGCTCTAGAGCCATGAGAATGACTGCGTCCTTTCATGCGGTGACAGATAGCTATCAGTACTTCAAAAGTTAGAGCCAGAACAATTTACGTGTTGTTTTTGGAGGAGGTTTCTGTCATTGAAATACCAAGTGCATTATTCACTCACGGCACCAATAATAATATGGCAGGTTACACATGTTTAAACATATAAAAAGGTTGTGATCTGAAGCAAACAGCCCTTTTGAGGCCCCCCCCCCCCTTTTTTTTTTTCTGGCTGTTTAGATCATTATCATGTACTGGGGCTTAAAACTCAGCGTGAAATGTTGTTTGCAACCCATTTTGCTTCAGTAATCTAATTTAATCTTATCCTTCGAATGGTGAAAAGTGGTTGGAGGTGATGATTTCATGTTGACTTTAAGACAGTGCTTCAAGTAAACCATGACATTTAACACAACCATCATTTTTCCAATATTCTTGCAAAAGTTTTGACGACATGGAATAGGATTTTTAGAGGGAAACTGATTTTAGTTCATATAAAGCTTCAAAACTGAGTTTTCGTGCGTAGTGATTTGTCTTTATGTCGTTACGTCATATTTTAAACAACGAGAATAAGGGTATTACTGCATGTGCAAAAGGCAACCATCTGAGGAATCATCCGATGTTAGAGCAAATAAAGCACATTCATAGAAGAACTTGCAAACAAAGGGGCAAACAACTCTGATGAGGACATTTTAAAGGATTTGAGACCGACCCAGAGATGGCCGCCCGACAGGTAAGATATTGTTGAATATCAGTGTTTTGCTTATTTTAACGTTATTAATGTGTTAATGAGTCAAAACGTTATTAGAAGATGCTTACCTGCTTGAAAAACGTAATTTATGGATAAGGGGTTAAGGGATAGCGCACGGGTTTCGCACCAAATATCTAAATCAAATCCCAACGTATGTAATTGACTGACGTCTCAGTTACGTATGTAACCCTCGATCCCTGAAGGAGAAAACGGAGACGTTACGTCTTTGAATGAAAAACGCCACTACCCAGACTGCGTTATGTAGAAGGCCAAAAATTTTGTCAGGCTGCAGGGACAGCATGTCAGACAAATTGGAGATCTCATGCAACCTTCCTTACACCCTGGGGGCCTGGTAAGAGGGCCCTACAGTAATGCGGAAAGCAAAGGTTGGGGGGCGGAGCGCACAGGTTTTTAGGCCTGTGCAAGAAGAATCTTACTAGAGTAAGGGGAACATGGTGGAAGAACCGTGGAAAAGAAAGCCAGGCCCAAGGAGAGTGTAGGAACTCCTTCATTGGGCACAGCTCGAACTGTGGGGCTGCAAAGGAGCCAGATGTAACCTGTTGGAAACACTGGACTATAGCGCTCGGATCTCACCCCGGAAATACCTCAGAAGTTTACCACCTGACCCTGAAAGGGTGAGGTGGGAACCCTGGGCACATATCCAGGTCTGGGTCTCAGGAAAACATGAGAGTAAGCCGGACCGGATTCGAGGCACGAATTGCTGACCCGAGAATGCCTGCAGGTCTTCCAACCTCTACATCAAGGTCAGCGCAAGAAGGAGTGAAGTCTTTAGTAATAAAAACTTGAGCTCAATTGCATCGAGCAGCTCGAAGGGAGCTCTTCGTAGTCCGGCTTGGACGATGGAGAGGTCCCAAGGAGGGATTAGGTGCGATGTGGTCGGATTCAACCTTTTCGCACCCCTGAGAAAACTGACGATTGGGTGATGCCTTCGAAGGAAAGCCCATCCACCTCGTTGTGGAAAAACGCGATGGCAGTGACACAGACTTTCCGTTCCAACTGCATTTCTTTTAGTGCCTTGGCCTGATGGACTTGCAGGATGGCCATGGCATGCAGGGTCTGAAGCAGCCTGGCCCGCAGTGCTGTAAGCCTTGCCTTGGTGGTTTGTACACTGCCATCTTATATACCCGTATGTACCGGGGAGTGGCTTGGCTTGCAAAAACAACAGTCCAATTCCCATTGGCGTTTTCTCCAAAGATCAGAAATAGGGAAATAGTGTTCCTCCCTAGTAACTTGCAATTGCTCCCTCAGGCTACATTTGGGGGATATGCTTTAGATAATACTGTAATAATTTGATTTGGCCTTGGTGCTTTAATAAAATGAAAGTCAATAATTTATGTGATTTTAAAGCTCAAAGTTTTATCTTAAGTCAGACTTAATACAAAATTGAAATACAATGATCACTACAGAATAACAAAAACAGCCAAAACAGTGTTTATCAGCATCTAAGATGGAAATGAGTATGGTGTTGTCCAGTGCTGAGATGTTTTCATAGCAGATGAATGACTGTAGATTATGCTGGTAAACTGGCTGTTGCAAGATGTCGAAATGTCACCTGTAGTTGCTTTCATCAGAACGTCTTCTCCTCAACTCAAAGTTGTTTGTTTGATTCGAGGTGATATGAAACATACCTGCATTGCGTCTGTTTCAGATTCATATCAGCCCACACATTTCTCTCCGTTTCTTTCGATATGGCCAGTAAATGTCACTTGCAGTGTATGTTTTCTCTGTTATGCAGGAGTGAGGTTTAATTTCCACCTGCTGCTGCAGGATGTTTTGAAGAAGTGTTCTTTTCTATATCATTTTTGTTTTTTTTCTTCTACATCAAAGAAAAAAAAAGTTGATAAGAAAAAAAAAACTAAATATTTTTTTTAATGTTTATTTAATGTGTGCATTAATAATTTAAACTAAACATAATTCTACTGTACACCCTACAAACTACTTTAGCTAATAGAAAGTTTAATGTCATTTTGATATTATTTTTGTAACTTTAATAATATAAGACTGCATGAAATTAACTGAATTAATGCCTTTCCTGTTTTTAAAGCTTTTAAAGGGGTGATATGAGAGTGCTAAAAATAACATTATTTTGTGTATTTGGTAATAATATAATGCAATACTAACGCGATTTAGGGTAAAAAAAACAAAACCTTTCCACATACTTTACATTAACTTTGCTCATCTCTGTCCCTCATTTCTAAACACAAAATTAATCAAATTAATTCCTTCTTTCTTTGCGCATACATACAGCAATATGTATAATATTTATGGTTTATACTATATATTTAAAAGTATATACATATATATTTTTTATCTTGTATTATTATTATTAAAAAAGACATATACTGTTTATTTTATTGAAACCTGACCTTATTTATGTTTCAGGCAATTTGTAAGGGATAGTTCAACCAAAAATGAAAATTAGATGTTTATTTGCTTACCCCCAGGGCATCCAAGATGTAGGTGACTTT
>JAUMHQ010000087.1:12912489-12930657 GCA_032361165.1 Enteromius paludinosus
GGATGGATGGATGGATGGATGGATGGATGGATGGATGGATGGATGGATGGATGGATGGATGGATGGATGGATGGATGCATGAAATGCATTGGAAAATATTAGAATGGACGGACGGATGGATGATAGATCGATGATGAATGGATCGGCAAATATTCAGATGGATTGACGGGACTGAAATAGCAGAACCAAACAAACAATTGTTGTAAGTCTGGCTTTATGAAGTCAACATAATCATATACTAGAGTGTTTTGTCTCAGCGCTTGTTGAGATCATAAAACCTCTTACAAGTGATTGTTTACAGGCACAGTTTTGTCATGAGGGAAATATCGGTGAATATAAATGCGATAAAAGCAAACGCCATCGCGATGCTCTCCAGAGCTACACATCCAACGCAACCCACACATTACATCCAAACGGTGGATTTTGACTCTGGAGAGCGACAGAGAGAACAGAAAGAAAAGCGCAAGCACCAGCGATCTCGCACACGCATGTTTAATTCCCTCTCATGCGTTTGATTGCTGTAGGATGCGAGAGACGGGACTGCTGGATATCAGAGCTTCAGAACACACACACCGCATTAGTGTTTCACACCAATTAAACTATTTTTGGAAAATATGACCCATCCGTGACCTTTCGGCCGGCGCTGGTGGCCGTGTGGATTAAGCAGTTATCGTAAGAGTAGATCAAAGTGAGAGAGACACCCATAGGGCGAGAGACAGACAGATCGAGACGTGAACAAAGCGGTTGGGGCACAAAGAAAAAAAATAAGGCTCTTAAACTGGCCCCATTTTCCATGGCACAAAGAGGCATTAACATAATCGGCATCGGACTGCACCGTCAAATCAATCCATTCGTGCAGAGGAACTTCATTACCTGAGTGTACAGGAGAAATCCTGTGTGTGTGTGGGAGAAAGTGTGCACATCACTATTTCAAATGTCACGATTCTTTATACTAATTTTGACAAATTAACATGGTATTTTGGACATGTTCCAAGCGCTCAGTGGATAGTTATGTGTAAGATGGGTTTGATCGTGTGGAAAGAATGGTGTAAAGTGGAAGATACAGTAGTTTGAAGTCACCTTCGATTACTGTATGTATTAAATTAAATAAACATAATAAAACAATTTATTTTGCATGTTAATATATTTGCAATTTATATGTGTGTTAGTATATATGTTTTCACTATGTAATTATTTACTATTTAAATAATTAATTTATATATATTAGTATATTATTAATAATTATATGTTAATACTTACAGTGTATGTTGTATATTATACTATATTTAGTGCTGTTAAATGATTAATCGTGATTAGTTGCATACAAAAAAGTTTTTATGAAATATGTGTACTGTGTATATTTATTAATATAAATACTCACACATACTGTATACACACATGTATTGTGTTATAAATACGCACACATATACAGTATTTCCATGTATATATTCATATTTATAAAATATATAAAGATATTTAAAACACAAATATGGCATATTTTTTCTTACTGTAAATATATGCATGCATGTATTAACATTATATTATGTTATATTATTATGGTCCCCATGTTTAAAAAATAAGGCTTGACAAATCTAAAGTCTTGACACGTTAGCATATTCGCACATTTCTATAATCAACAAAATGAAAAAAACGGTAACAAAGCAATTTCTTCCTCGAACACGCAACACCCCACCCATCCCGCCAATGTTTTCCCATAATGCAGCATTCTCTCGTTGTCCTTTCTATGACCCCGCTTTCAATTATGTCACAGTCAAGCCGCAGGCGGAGTCACATTTCGGCCAGTGCAAACCAATCAGATGTGTCCAGACAGACTCCGCCCCTCATCGCATAACTGAAGCGCAGCTGCGACCTATCGCTAAATATTAACGTCATTCACTCGAGGCACTCACACATTTGCCAGCACACCGTGTCCCGTTGTTAGCGACAAGCGCGTCGATTTTCCTGCGAAGGTCGACTCATCTTCGTTGTTGTCTTCCAGTCGTGCTCTTTGTTGTCCTGAAAGCTTGTGGTGTTTACAGGTCAGTGACATCACAGTGAGATGAAGTGCGAGGCGTAATGAGGCGACACGGTGTTGAACGTAAAAACACCTCCTACTCTAATTCACACAGCTGCAGAGATGTTAGCACACAACCCTGAACACCCCCACTGTTAGCGCCTTTGTCTGCCTGTCAGCTAGCATTAGAAAAACAAAACTCACCCGAGGCTGTACTAGTCAGGCCACCTGGTCACAGCAGGTCTGTTTAGCGCTTATTAGTAATTATGCTTAATACACGCTTATAAAAAATACAACTTGCTGATTAGTTTGTCGCTAGTAATATAATTGTTGCTAATAAACAATGCTTTTTCACGGAAATGCTAGGCTTTCAAAGCGACTGGTTTTAAACTCTTCTTTTTCTTTGTTTTTAGGATAACTTCTGTACACCGCGTGTCATTTTTAGGTGTAATATGGAAAATAAGTAAAGTAATATTGTGGATATTAGAGCAGGGCTTCCCAAACCTGTCCTTGAGGACCCCCTGCCCTGCACATTTTATATCTGTCTCATGTAACACACCTGATTCCACTTATCAGCTTGTTAGTAGAGACTGCAAGAACTACACTGGCTGTGTCTGATTAGGGAGACATACAAAATGTGCAGGGCAGGTGGTCCTCCAGGACAGGTTTGGGAAGCACTGTATTAGAGTACAACACTTAAAAAATACTTCAAAACACTTAAATTGCATCCTACATTAAAAGGAGGTTTGATCATACATATGCAGAGTAAAGCAAGATAATAATAATAATAATAATAATAATAATAATAATAAATCCAACATGCATGTAACATAAAATAACATCAAATAATATAATGTACAAGAAACAAGATGTAAGAGAAAAATAGTATAACTAATTAACTAACTAAAAAAATATATAATAAAAAAATAATAATAATAATAATAATAACGAATAATAATATTGATAATAATAGTTGTTGTTGTTGTTTATGTTGCTGTTGTTACTACTAACACATAACACGTTACAGAGACAAGTAATAATAATAATAATAATAATAATAATAATAATAATATATGTTGTTGCCTTTGCTGTTGTTAATACTAACAAAAACAACAACTGACAACTAATAATAATAATAATAATAATATATGTTGTTGCGGTTGCTGTTGTTAACGCTAGAATCAACAACTAATAATAATAATAATAATAATAATAATAATAATAATAATAATAATATTAATACATTTATATAAGGGAAAAGGCAGATGTCCTGAACATAACTTGGTTTATATTTTAAATGTGACTACTATATACTATGTACTATAAATGTTTTAACTTTTTTATATCATTTTTATCATATTTAATATGAATGTATTATTTTATTCTGACTTTTAAATGTGACACATTTGAATAATTCTATAGTAAATTTTTTATAACTACTTTATTAGAGATACATTTATTTTCATTATTTCATTATTTCATGTTTGGTGGTCTCGGGTATCAAGGACAGGTGAGGAGACGCTGTGGTCACAGGGAAATAATCACAGCATGTCTGCCGCAGATTTGATTAAGACTGATAAATATCAACGCTTGGTTAATGAGATGTCAGATGCCAACTGGACTTTCTCAGCCTAACCTTTTCCACCCAGAAAAAATCAAATGAAACAACGCGGCACATTCCCACATATCTCAAGGTCATCTTTCACTGCGCTGGTCCCATATCTAGGCTGTTCATGTTCATCAAAACACAACACGGGAAGAGAAGGTGGAGCTCTTTATAACTGAGAAGAACATTACGATTACAAGTTCAAGGTATCGAGTATGAAATGAATTCCTCACGTGGACATCAAAAGAACTGAATGTTCAAGTACATGAGCTTTTCTTAAAAATTATCAAACTACAGCCAGCCCTTAAGAAATGTGTTAAAATAAAAAGGAAAAAAGCAACTTTCACTCACTCACCAGGCAGCATGTTTTTTTTTTTTTTTGTTTGCTTTTTTTTTACAAATATAATAATAATATGCACGTTTTTATGCCACATATGCCATTGTATGCACACACTGTACTATTTCCACTCAGAAAATAGATTTACTCAATCATAAAGGCCATTATCTCTCTTCAAAGGCAATATGCTTTTTAAAACCAAAATAAGATAATATTCTTTCTGTCTGCTTGTGAAGTAATTATCAAAGATGCACTTAATTGATTTATGCTAAAGTACAGTATGTTAAATGTCTGTTCAAAATATACTTAAAATATATTCTTAACTTATGAAATATACATTAAATTTACTTAAAGTGTACTTGAAGCATGTAACCAAGTGGTGGTTGTTAAGTACTCAGAAGTAGCATAAAGCTAAAACAATCAAGTTGTTGTTTTTGTTTTGTTTTTTAAATAAACAATACTTTTTTTATATAATTAAACTTTTCATAGCCTTTGATACAAAAGACAAAAGTCATACAAATTAAACAAAAAATTAAAGCAAACTAAACAACACAACAAATAAAAAATGAAACAACCTATTGCAACAAACAAAACAGCATAAAACAAACACATACACACAAACAAGCAAAACAAAACAGAATCAAATTAGACCAAACAAACGCATAACACAACAAATAAAACAAAAACGAACTAAACACAAAAAAAGCTAAACAAAATGTATCACAGTACAGAAAATTAAACAGAAAAACACAATACAACAAAGAAAAACGGTATATCAAAAAAAAAGAACAAAAAGGTCAAATACAGTAAAGCACAATAAGATCAAATTAACGAAAATAAAAAACATTATTCGTTTGTTTATTTTATGCATTTTGTTTTGTCTTCTTTATTTGTAAATATAGTTATGTAGTTGGTCACACTTTGATAATAGCTTGAACTATTGTGGAGTACTTTTTCAAAAGATGCTTAAAAAAGATTAAATAAACAACAATCTTGACAACAAATTCACCCAAAGTCTTCTGTCCTTTGCACTCTTGTATACTCCTACACTCCGTAATACAACAACATGGGCTTCTCGACGAATCTGAGACTTTACGGTAGATGATAATTAATTTATTGTTTGAGTTATGACACAGACAACGCATGGTGAACTAATCCAGTCTGGCGTGCGCAGCTGCGCTCCGAGATCTCAACAAAGACCTGCTTGTTGGACCACTGTCATTGCAGGCTGCCATTTTGGATGGATCAGTCAAGGCGAACAGCGTTTCTTTGGGGGCTGGAGGTTGGAATGGGATAATCCGTCTTGACGTGGTTGGGAAAGTACGGTGGAGTCAAAATGGAGAAAAGCCTCGCTTCTAGCGAGCCCTTCTTAGCTAAAGCCCAGCCTTTTGACTTTGTACACTCAGTGACATGGAAACCAGAGGACAATGTAATGTCGCCAACACCTTCTGCAGTTTAACTTACATTGAATCAACAGGAAGCGTACAGTACTCCAAAATAAATTTTCGAGCTCATTAATCACTGTAAATACCGAACTGAAGACATGACGAGCATTATTAAAACAGGTTTTATTAGTCCCTCGGTAAGATTGTGGTTGTTGTATCAAGACGCAGTCAGAAATCCTAATGAAACACTATATGAAATGGTGCATAATAAGAGATTCATGACTGTTCAACAGATGACTGCTGGAAAACAAATTAAAACCTTTAATGACACAGATATGTCATGCTTGTGGAGCAGTATGTATTTTCCGACAGATCTTGGCATCACCTTCTGGAGACACAGGCTGTGCTATGTAAAGCAAAGAACAAAGATATTGTTTTTGTTTTTGCCTGATTTTCTTGCAAGTGCAAGTTTGCTGCTGGTTGTTGGGAAAAGCGTGTTGTTTGTTTGGTATTTAATGCAATTGACATGCCTCTTTTTTGACTAAATTCCAAAATAAATGTAAAACAACACAAAACCAAGTCTAACAAACCATAACACATAACATCAAAACAAACAAAAAAAGGATCACACAGGCAAATCAAAACACAAAACGCAAGTGAAACAAACACAGCCAGGGGTACATGGTTAGCCTACTATGGTCGCAAGTTCTGTCGTTACCAGCATAATTCAAAGATTCGTTTTTTCCCGAAAGCATAGTTAAAACGGACATTCGCAATTACAAACATCACAAAAACGTACATGCTTAGAACTACAGCATTGGACCTGTGGTTAGAAGCATAGTTTCTTGTTAGTAAGATATGTGGGCTTTAATAAATATGCTCTTAGGCACAAGAAGCAAAATTAAGATGCATTACTATCTTTATCTTACATTCTATCTAAATATAAAATTTTAATTACGTATTTTTGTACGTCCATTCTAAGCGCTGTTTTTGAAAAGTGTGCATGTGCGTAAATGGCTAAGGAAACCCCGGAGTATGATGTAAGAGGGAACCCATGATGATTCACATATCAAATAAAGCAAAATGACGGTGAACAAAAATAATAAATTAGTCAATATGTGTCATGTTCAATACAGCACCATCTTGGAGATCTCCAATCAGTTAAACAGCAGAAGTTATTCCTCCACCTCATGGCCCTATGTTGTTGAACTGATGTGGTTCAAACAACGGAGATGCGACCGTGTTCGGGAAGAAGTCATGTGTAGCTAGTTCGTTTCCAAAACAATGCATCGTACTATGGTGGTTAATCAGCGAGTTACATCGTTGTTCGGAGAATGCACCACTGAACGACACCAATACAACAGATAAAATGAAAACAGTTTGACATAACACACAAAAATAAGAACTAAATACTAGATAGTAGACACAACAAATACTAGACACAACAATTAAAACAAAACACAGCAATAGCATTAAAGCACAAAACAAATAAAACATAGCACATATTGAAAACAAAACACTACTTAACTAAATAAAACAACACCACACAAAATAAACAAAACAAATAAAATGGTCACAACATAAAAAGTAAAACAAACTAAACAAAACACAACACAGAAAAACAACAGATTCAAGCACAGCACAGTAAATGTCAAAAACAAGTCAAACAAACCAACACAGCAGTTAACTAAACAAAGTCAAACCAAGGCAATACAATTAAAAGTACTTCAAGAATAAAACAAAAATAAAAGAAATTAAATAAAGCATAATAATAAAAGCACAACAAACTAAACAAAACACATGACAAATTAAGACAAAAACACAATGATGTAAAACAAACTACAAACAAATACAACAAAAATAAAATCACAACATAACAAAAAAGTAAAACAAGCTAAACCAAACAACACAACAAATAAAATAAAACAAAACAGGTACAACACAAAATAACGTGCAAGCTGTAACTTGTGAGCATCCAACCTGATCTCATGGCAATTCGTACATATTTTACGAGTTGGCTAATTCGTACTAATTTGTACGACCTCGATCATACGAATTCATACGATTTATTCTAAATCGTATGTATTTTACGAGATGCCAATTCGTATGAATTTGTATGAATGACCTAAACACAACCCCGCCCCTAAACCTACCCATCACGTGGTTTTAGACAAATCGTCCGAAACCGTACGAGTGAGGTCGTACGAATTAGTGCGAATTGGCACAAATTTGGCACCTCATTCGAATATGTACGAATTGCTTGTGAGACTGTGTTGCAACATCCAGCATACGAGCGCTGAAAAAACATTTAAAACCTTCACAGACGCAGATGTGTCATGATTGTGTATTAATTTCCCTCAAGGAGCAGCGAGTATGTTCTGCCGGTCTTGGCACCGGCCTCAGCTGCGAACACAGCCCGCTGTCAGCTCCTCTGAACTGCACACATGAGCACACAAACACCCCCATTCTTGTGGGAGCCCTCTTCCAATTAAACGTTGTGGTGCTGGTCCTGTAATTAGCGTTTCCAGTCAGTTGCTGTCTGCATGTTGCTTAGACGAGACAGGCCTGATGCTAAACGGCACACTATTTGTCCAACAATTATGTCAGGTCCCCATGTCACGGCACAGACGTGACCAATCAGACGTAGACAATTAGAACCTCTGCACCACGCAAGAGAAAGAAAAAAGGGATTAGAGCGGAGGAGATGGGCTAGGATGAAAACAGGGCGAGGGGGAGAGGAGTGGGTGGAGAACGAGGCGAATCTAATGGGAATAAGAGAAAAGAACACATAGAAAGGCTTTGCCGGGAGGGAGGTGGAAGGCTGCGCTCTCTCTCTGTACTTTCTGTATGTTCTGAGGCTGTACTGATCATTTCTTTAACTAAAACACGGGGCACAATATTCATCAAAGCATGCTGGGTAAAGCTTGGCCTATTAAAATAGTCAGTGCTGTCTGTGGAGCCTGCATTTATTATGCATCATGGAGGTTGATGTAATGCATCGCCATGTATTCGAAAAAGACTTTTAATACATCTTATAATCATTTTGTAGGTTCTTTTAAAGTTTTTGAAAACTTGAGATTTTTCAAGTACAAAAACCTATCATCTTTTGCAATTGTTCGCGTATAAAGAACGTTGTGTGCACATAAATGCATATTAACGTTTTTAAATTAAATACATATTTGTGTTGTTGTTGGTTTTGTGTATGTGTGTAAGTGAACCGGCCACAGCTTTACAAAATGTCAGGTGGTGCGACCATGATTTATCTGAAAATGACTTAATAATAGAATTACAGAATTGAAATAAATATAAATAATAAATAATAACGCATGTTAGCATGTTAAAAAAATAACAATAGTTCACGGTTGCAGCTAGTGTTGTCCCGGTATCAAACTTTCTGTAGTCGGTACCAATAACAGTAATAATGCACAGTTCTCTGTCACAATTTTGGTACTACAGCAAAACACAATAGCATTAAAAACACACAATTTATTAATAAAGTCACCCTAATTTCACCCTAATTTAATTCGGCATCTAATTATTGAAATTTAAGCACATTTTATTTTTTGTGTAAATTTAAAGGATTTACTGTTTAGTGAGTGTTTATGTATTTATGTCCTCATTGAGACGGCAGATGCTGAAATTACCGCCAGCGTCACACGATTGTAGTAAACAAAACCGCTCGTCTCAGTGAATGAAAAAAAAAATTTCACTTAATTGAAAATTCTGATATGAAATTATGTGCACACAACAATCTTAATGCTTAAATAATTGCCACAGATATCAATATTTTTGTATTTGTCAAAAATTATTACGCACCACTGACACACATGCATACATAAAGAAATAAACATTCCAAAAGACCACGTGCATGATATTTGTCCGTTCATTAAAATCAGAAAACCATAACTGTGTATATGCAATGTTCAATAATTAAAATACAAGCTTTAAAATCCCAGTTGCACTAAACTTAGAATTTCTCAAAAGCAATGTACAGCCAAAACCAGTAAAAATAGCATTTGTGATTGCTTATGATAATAATAGTGAGGCTTGCTTCAAATGCTAAACAATAGTGCTCTGTAAGCACCTAAGCCTGTACGAACGCTAGCCCTGTCAAAAGAAGCTTTCACGTTTGCTGTTGTCAAAACATTTTCCCATATAGGATGTGCGGTTGCCCCGTCTGGAAGCACCTCTGTTTCCCTTTCCAGTCTGACAACAGCTCTTATGTGTGCGCCAGCCACTGTAATGTCACGGCTCTCACCGCAGAGACTGACAGCGACTGGTTGCCATTGCAAATCAAGAGATAGCACACAATACAAGCACTGTGTCATCACATTCCTGCCCCATAATATCTGTCAGGGCTTGCTTAACTGAATCTATTATCTGCCACGGCCAAGAAACGGTTGCAGACGGGGTTTGGTGTGGTAACATTTCCTTTGTATTCTCTCTCTCTCTCCCGCTCTCCATTCTGTGCAGGCAACAAACAAGTAATCCTCCTTTTAAGGACCTCTGAGCGTATCGCCGCAGTCTTGAAGGTAGCTTGGAACAGCACACAGATCCTTGACAACAAGAGAAGGAGAGTAATGCTGGTGCACAGGCCTAGGTATGCGAAAGCAAGGAGTTGTTTTTGTTTTTCCTAAGAGCGATTATAAACTTGCACTTCCATTATTTGTTTGCATACACCACTTGTTTAATTGTTGTAATAGTTATGTTATAATACATACTTGTTTTAGTAATGTTGCGATATTTCTTGTGTAAATCAATTGCATGGAATTTCTTTTTTTTCTGTCTTGAAATGCATTAATTTTGATATTTTAGCTTTTGCTTAATGCTTAATGATGCTTTACAGTCGAATTTATGTCTGATATATTGTATCGTTTAACCAACTTGCAGAAATTCAAACAAACAAACAAACAAACAATAAATTAATGAATAATAAATATAGAAGTTCAAAACAAAACTAGAATTCAAAAACGATATGCAGAGGTATAAATATAAAAACAAAAGCAATGATAAAAACACAATACAAACGTGCGTAACTATAAACAAAACGAAAATAAATAAAAATAAAAAAATACAACCAACTTCCTGAAATATAAAAAGAATATAAAAAAAAACAAAAATGCATACAGTACAAACAAAACTAAAACAAAACTAAAATGCAGAAACATAAACAAAACACAAAATGAAACTAACCAAACAAGCCCAACAAAACAAAACACATTCACAAAAAAGTAAATAACGAAAAAATAAATAAATCACAAAAAAAAATAAAACATCAAAACAGAAAACTAAAATGGAAAACAGGCGATGATATCCTAGAGGACCCCTGGAGCCACCAATAACCATGTATTAAAAACAATTAGTCAGATGAATTATAAAATATCATGGGATGCAACTTCCCAAAAACTTGATTTACATTAATTATATTTAATTTTTAGAACTTCAGTGTTATTATTATTTTTTATTATTTAAATTATTATTATTATTATTATTACATTAAAACTTTTTAATGTAAAAATACCTGGAGGCTACTAGTGGTAGGCATATGAAGACTGTAAAACTGCACATTGCATAGATAAACGGTAAAAACCTAAGTAATAAAACATCAAGGCCAATATATCAGCAGTTATGCCTCACCATAAAGAGCCTCCATTTTGTGAAGTCCAGATCCGTCTGAACAGCACATACTTTCTCACAGTCCATATCTGCAAGGCAGGTGCCCTGACCTGTAAAGATCAAAGCTTTCCCCACTCAAATACAGGGCAGAAGGTTTTTTATAGAGGACGAGGACGGTCTTAAAAATCCTCAGGCTTTTCAATTAAGCAAGAATTTGCCCCAACATGTCTGAGAAAAAGGACAACAATTGACGACTGAAACTGAACATGTCGATACACAGCGGCCGTAAAGAAATCAGACAGCAAACGCAAGGTATTTCTTAAATAATTTAATTGCAAAAGGGTTTTTTAAAAATATTTCTACAAGAATGCATTATTTAATCGCTGTTTTTTTTTTTTTTTCGTCTTCACCATTAAATACATCTCAATGCTTTCCAAAACAAAACAAAAAAAAGTCTTGAAATGTGTCTTGCTTCTCTCAATAAGTACAGCACTCAGCAGACATTTTGCTTTTTCACGTCAGTGATTTGTGGAGACTGCTAAAAAAACAAAAAAACAAAACAAAAAAAAACTTTTTTTGCTTGATTCTTACTATAAAAAGAGTAACTTCAAAACTCAGGAAAACTATCACAGAGAGGATTGGAGGAAAGAGAAAGAGAGAGTCCGAGATGGAGAGCGACCATTGGCACAGAGTTATTGAACTGAAATCATGCAAGTTATGTTCCAAAAACTTCGGTTAAAAAAAAACAATGACAATAGCACCAAATACAGTCATACGTACAAACATACACACTCAAATCCAGTTACGAGAGAATATTCCATCAGACATGTTGAATGTGACAAAAGCAGCTACGTTTAGTTCCCCAACGTCTCTGTAAGTTAGGAACTTTAAGGAACAGGGTTCATATACATCAAGTTCTGTCATATACGGAAAAGGATAAATCGCTTTAGCGCATTATATTACAATGGAGCTCTTGTATTTGTCAAATTAGGAATGAAACGAAACCACAAACAGAGGAGTACTGTGCAGAATATATGCAGTACCGTTTCCCAAAGTGCGGTATATATGCACTGTTACTAGTCTAGATACAGAGTTTGGTTAACAGAGCATCCTGTACTGGATTTATAACCCATCAAACATGCTACTGGTTTGCATATTTTACGACTTTCTTGTTTGGGGAAAAACTAACCAGAGCAGATCAGAGCAAGGGCCATTAAAAACCTGAAGGCAAACAATCATGGGTTGGTCATCTATTTCTGCCAGGCTGTAAACATTTGCCTGCAAGACCTTGTGTTAATCAGAGCGGCGGGCTGTAAAAGACGGGCCCAAGCCCTGTGGTGTTTCATCAAGCCTCCAAGCAAAAAAAAGAGGTGAAGAATAAAATATTTGGAAGACAACCCGGTGGTTTCAGGAAGTAAAGCGTATCCTGCCTGCCGCGTAGCATTATCGTGAATTACTATTGTGGTTCAACATCTAATTTGAAAACACCCCCGGAAATCCTGTAATTCCGAAATGTGATTGCGAGAAATGAACAAAACGCTTGGTGAGTGAGCTTTACAACTGGCACTAACAGTTTCTCTTTGTGGTGGTGACGGAAAGGCTTTGCTTTAATATTGAAAAGATTTACTAGGGATCTGCCCAACATTGATGAGATGTTCAACACATCTATTCATTTCTTTTAAACCAATTACAATACACTTCCTCTGCTTTTTTTGTTTTTTTTTAACAATGGCATTCCAAAAATTTATTTACCACCTGTTTTTGAATGTGAGTATTCGAATTTAGATCAGAATTTCAAATAAAAGAACGATTCTTTTTGGTTTCTAGTGATAAAATAAACACAATGAATTGTCATCTCTCAATGTTATTGTCACAAGTCTTTTCATGCGTTGGCGCTCCTCTGGGGAACACAACTGAAACGTTCATGTACAGAATGTGTGCATAATAATCCTTATATTCTCCCTTTGCTTTATACACATACTCACACAGAAGCACACACACTACAACATAGTCATACTCACACTCTCACGCACTCATTGTAGAGATGGCCAGTGACTTTTACACTGGAAAAATATATATTCTTTTATTTATCAATATATTTATTTCTTTATTTTTTTCAAATCAGTGTTTTGTAGTGCTGTCGACCAATTAATCACGATTAATCAAAAAAAAAAAAAAAAACGAATTATAAAGTAAATGTGTGTGTGTGTTCTGTGTGTGTGTGTATATATATATATATATATATATACATATACATATACACACACATCATGCAAAATTGTTGAATTTATATATTAAATATATTTAGATATAAATTATATGAATATAAATATATGCATGTAAATATCTTCTAAATATGTACTGTATGTGTGTGTATTTATATATATAATAAATACACACAGTACGCACACACATATACTTTATAAACAAAGTTTTATTTTGAATGCAATTAATCGGGATCGTTAATCGTTTGACAGCACTAGTATTTTGTCAACATTCTAAAAACAAGATTCAAATGTATTAAGCAAAACGTAACTTTTATTCCTAAAGTGAATTTTGTTAGATTTATGCGTAAGAATTCGACAAAGGGAAAAAAATATGTTTCAAGATATGTTCTCTGAAAACAAATATTAATATACTGCGCAGTTTTACTTCTCAAATTGATCTTGTTTTAAGAATGTTGGGATATTTATTGTGGCAAAAGACAAATTTACTGATTTAAAAAAAAAAGATTTCTTGCAGTGTAGTACAGGTTATCACAGTCCTTCTCTTTTCTAACTGCTAAAGAATCCTGATATAATGACTGATGACCAGCTAAATGTCAACTCATCGTGGAAAGGAAACTAAACAGGTTGACAGAAAACAACAGAAGAGAATAAAAGAAAACATCGATTGAAATTATGAAAGCACAGCTGAGAATCCATTATTTGAAACTATGAGAGCATCTTGAGTTCACCAGGTATATTCTAAGAAGTCCTTCTGTCAGTTTAAACCTGGTGGACAAATGCAACTTCCTCAAATCCAGTCCTGCGACATCCGTGATCTTTCACCTTCGGCTGTGCCTCTCCCTCCTGTCCGTTTGAGGCATGTGCCCTTAAATAAAACACCTTCAATATGAAGATGGGGAATAAGCACAAAATCACACGCACAATAGAACATCTGCTAGCATTGGAGGGATTTCTGCGCAATCATGTCCGCACGTTTCGTGAATTTATATTCACGTCTAGTTTGTATGTTGTTTTTTTTCCGTTTTTTTTTTTGTCTTTTTATATTCAAGTTAAGTGTACTATTAGAGGAGTATCTCTTCCATAAGCAACATCCATCCGGTAGAGTCCATCCCTCAGAGTCAGTTTCAGGGAGAAATGCATTATGGGAGGCTTCCAAGCCAGCCTCACGAAAGAAAATACCACACGCACGCATGCAATCGCCAACCCCACACCAGAGCCTCGTGAGGCATGCATGGGATATAGGCTTTCCTCGTTCTTAAAAATGAGTACAAAATAATCTTATCTAATCCTGTCGGGTGTAAAATAATGCAGTCGTTACAGGAAAATGGAAAGAAAAAGTTGTCCGAGGCACTGCGAGCCAGTTTCATCTGATTAGTGGAGATGATCTGGGGTCGTCTGTTAGTTCGCTTTAAAACAGTTCCGCCCCCATCTCAGACCTGGACGGGCAGCGTTTGGTTCATTTGCAGTCTCATGTCTTGAATGCTGCCGAGAATCTTCTTTTGGTGGCCGGCTAGTGTTACACCTATCCGTAACAGGTCTCTGAAAAAAAAACAACAACAAAAAAAGGAAAAATCTTATTGCCACTGTTATACAATACGTAACTTAGCAGTTTCTAAAGGAGAGAACAGAATTGATGTTGTTTAAGCGTTAAAATCCTGTGGGAATGTAGCCAGGTGAGCAAATCCGTTAGCAAATTGTCGCTAGGTTGAGCAAATAGAACAACCCCACCCTTTGGCTACTGAACTGAGACAAGTTTGTGGTGCAAAGCCAGTTCTCAAACTAAAGATAGGCCAAACGCTGGTCAATGATTTGCAAGGTTTTGCACCTAAGGCTACCAGATGTCAGATTTCACGTGAAGAAAGTGCTATTAGTGTAACCACAGACGTGACTTGGAATAATATTTCACTGTGCAACAGACAGTCATTATACTTTAGAATGAGTGTGGTGTAAAGGTTACCACAGGCTTTGTGATAAAAATGCTTCCTGTTGTTTCATTGGCTGAGGTAACCTAATCCCTTCATGAGGTTTTAGTTTACACAGCAACACATGTAGCTAAAAGCTAGTGCAGACTCTTGTCGTTTCCTTTTTTTTTCACCTTCCGATAAGCAAAGAGTACGTTGTCAGGGAGCAAGCGCCCCGTGGCGGCCCCCAGTCTGTCTTCCCTTCTCATCTCTGCAATCGCACGACATTAGCAGAGTAATTTCACACAATGTAAAAGTGTTTTCTCTCTTTTTCCTCTGTTGGTCCCATCAAGCCCAACAATGTTGGATAAAATGATAATAAATGGAGCCCATTAGGAGAATTACTAGTCATTAAGAGCACGAGAAAACCACCGACTGGTCCACCTGTCAAGTTGCCAAATTGAAACAAATTACCCCTGCCTCCATCTTTTATTGCACTTTAATGGGCGTGATGAATTTATAATTTTTTGTCTTTATTAGTTTATTTGATCCTCACCGCTCTCTTCACATCTGTCTAGACATTTAACATAGCGAAAAATCATAGATCTTTTCTGGAATGTGACCTTTGTAAGATACTTTGTTCGTGACATTTCCTAAGGATGAAATGTTGCAATAAATTAAAGCGAGATGAGGGGAATAATCACATGCTCAAAAGCTCTACCACTAATCCAATTCTGATCACTGAAATATTGCATTTCCTTAGTGTCTCCTTAATTCCCTGTTTAAGGTTGCTTGGTCCGAACCAGAATTCTACACAATTGGTCCACACCACAAGCATTGTTATGAAACTACCCTTACATTTTACTTGCACAGATGCACAGTGCCTTGAATTCGGACTTATGTGAGACCACCAAAACAAAGACAAGCAATCCCACTCACTCTGCAGTCATCTGGGCCACCAAGTCAAAAGAAGCAAAGCCAGCATTAAGGAAGTTGTCTCGGTAGCGGCTCATCTTGATGGCATCCAGCCAGTCGCCCACAGTGGTGAAGGTGGTGTAGTCTGGCACACAGCGGTCGAGGAGCGGCTGGGAGGCCCTACAGAGAAAGAGAGGAGTGGAGATAAAAAGAGAGAGAGAGAGGGTTAGGTCACGCCAGGCCTCCACCACCGAAACCTCACCCCCAAACCCCCCACCACCACCTCTCCTGGCCTGTAGGGCCTGAACCTGCCACTGTGGCTTACTGGCTGGAGATGTGAAGTGGCCCACCAGAGAGAACTGCAATGATGCTGTGGGTGTGGGTCCGCATGAAGCAACACATGTCTGGACTTTACATGTATCAATACCTGGCATGCTCCAATTCTACATTAATGCTACAAAAAATCACTTGCTTATGCATGACATGATTTAGCCAAGTAGGTTGACCAACTCCTTTTAATCAGTCCAAAAGCAACAATTCATTAAATCTGCCTGCACATACGCAAAAAGATCCTTCTTGCGTTATAGCACAACTTAATTTAATGTAATGCGTAAAAGCAGCCAGTTTAAATTAGATCAGACAAAACCAACAGAGACCAGACTTGATCTATGAGCAGATTGGGGTCTTAATAACTAACAGTGAGGTCTGGGCAGTGGGGATAGGGAGGCAAAGTTTTAGAGCAAAGACACTTCTGTCTGCGAACTCTCTGCTCTGCTGAACCTAGCTGTCTTTTGATGGCATTAGATTAATTAACAATTAAAAGCATAAGAAAAAAAGTTAATAAGAAAGGAACAGAGACTCTATTGAGCACAAGGTCTGTAGATGGATGGGAAGGGTGCTTTTTTAATAAGCTCCTGCCTTTAGGGCTGAAGGGTTTGTGGTCATTAACCTGGAAGGCAGCTTTTCTTAATGGGGCATTGTTAGAGCTTGCCTGGCTCTCACGTCTTAGGGACGTTGACTTTAAGTGTGAGACAGGGAAACTGTATGAGAAAACTAAAAGAACAAATGCATAACTAAACTACCCTTAACTCTGCATTGAACTAATTAAACTCTGCTTAGTTTAGTTAAGGAATCGATCACTGAAGATAGCACACAGAGCATCAAATGTTGCTACAACACAAGCCCCATCTCTCAGTCTTTCATTAGACTCAGCAGGCAGGCCACCTCTCCATTGGCCCTTTTAAAATCTCGTTACTTGCTAATTAAAACCATTCCCATTTCTGAATTACATTAACTAATGATTCTTCCTTTATCCACTGATCACTGTTGAGTAGACAAAGTGCCTCCCACTGTTTCCTGGTTGTTAGAGCCCCTACCCCAGGACCCAAAGCCTAGAGGCAGACACCCTGAGGTGGGTCAAAACCTTCCTGAAGCTTTTGGCTAACAACTACCATGTGTCTAACTGAAACAAACAATCTGTGCAAAAATGCTGACCAATCAGCAAAATTCTATTATATAGTGACTTCATCTGGAAGGCAGCTGATGTAATTAGATATTTCAAGCAGTAAAAGGCTCTAGTAAGTGTAGACCAGAACAAGCATCGGAGGCAAAACAATCGATAGCCCTGTGATTGTGCAATTAAATGGAATGATTTATCGACTTAAGGTCAACTTCATTTTCATACTGTCAGAGTTTCTCAGCTTACAATATTGTTCGTCAATTGAATATGATCTGGAATCAATAGACTTTTTTAAATTCTGAATTTAAAATGAGTAAACAAGTTTGTTTGGTTAGTTGAAGAGATGCAAACATGTTAATATGTCAAATCCCCTTACCCAGAATGTGTGCTGGTGACCACCTTAAGGCTGGCGGCATTGCGAATAAGTTTGTCCAAGGTATTGACGATCTGGGAGAACTTGGGTCTCAAGTTTCTTTCTTTCACCCAGCAGTCTAGCATAAGTTGATGCAAGGCAGTAGGGCAGTCCATAGGTGGGGGCAGTCGGTAGTCCTGCTCGACTGCGTTGATCACCTGTTTAATGAAAAAAAAAATTATCGTTTTGTGTTAGTTGACCCCCAAAATAAGTTGAACTAGGGATGGCGAAAACTAAAAAATTTCTTGACCGACCACCGAGCCTCATTAGCCGGTTGAAACCGGTTAACCGATTA
>JAUMHQ010000087.1:12930757-12975951 GCA_032361165.1 Enteromius paludinosus
ATGGCTAACTGTAGTAGCGTATAGTCCACTGTCTATAATAGCCTAATTTAGATATCACTTTTTTTTTTAACCGACTACCGACAACTTTCATCAACAGTCATCGGTTAACATCCCTAAGTTGAACAGAGGCAAAGTAGAGAGGAAACTTACGTCTTGGTTGCTCATGTCCCAGTATGGGCGCTCGCCATACGACATCACCTCCCACATCACAATACCATAGCTCCAGACGTCACTGGCTGAAGTGAACTTCCTATAAGCAATAGCCTCTGGTGCTGTCCAGCGAATAGGAATCTTTCCTCCCTACAGATGCAAGAGCATACAGTGTTTTTTTTTATTTCAAATGGAAGCTGGACGTTGTTATATGAATATTAAAGGACCAAGACATGAATGCTGACCAATGAGCTGGTGTAGGTTGGATCAGTGGGATCATCCTCCAAGAAACGAGAAAGGCCAAAATCGGACACCTTACACACAAGGTTGCTGTTGACCAGAATGTTACGGGCTGCCAAATCACGGTGCACGTAGTTCATGTCGGACAGATATTTCATGCCAGCTGCAATGCCTCTCAACATACCAACGAGCTGGATGACTGTGAACTGTCCATCATTTAGCTGTTGGAGAGAGTGGGAAAAATCACAGACCCATTCATAACAGGAATGTCCGCTGTCTAAGTGTTTTTAACTTTCCAGGATGTGACTCATCAGCCAGATGATTCATCTCTCAAAGTCACAGCTAGCAGCTACGCTATTTGTCATCGCTGTTTAGAAAGTTTAGGATGTTTTTCAAGGGGACAGGTGAGAATATCTCCTTTTAGAAAGAACATCTATTTTAGAAAACTAATGGGGGGGTTAAAACGTATGATATATGGTATGTTTCATGAAGCAGATAAATTTAAGTATTACTTTTGCATACATATCCCTCAACAAGAATCCATGCATCAAACCTTAAAACAAACAACTGAAAACAATAAGAATTAATTTTATACTGGTAAGCATCTCTAACCCGAAGAAAGGAATCCAGCGCTCCATTCTCCATGAATTCAGTAACAATCATGACTGGCCGACTCTTCGTCACCACCCCTTCCAGGCGGATAATATTAGGATGATCGAACTGGCCCATGATGCTGGCCTCACTCAGGAAGTCTCTTCTTTGGCGCTCCGTGTAGCCTGCCTTCAGAGTTTTAATTGCCACAATGATCTCACGTCGTCCAGGCAGTTTCAGACGACCTCGGCACACCTCTCCAAACTCTCCTACATAGGTAGTGGACAGACGAGAGAGAGAGGAAGAAAGGGTGGAGTGGAGAGAGGAGAGGGAAGAGTGGAGGAGTGTGGGAGAGAAAGGGAAGAGGGACAGTTACTGGTTAGAATCAAGGAGCCAGGGGGAAGCGGGGGGAGACAGCAAGAGAAGCCAGGCTAAAGGTGATGCTATTGGAGTGTATCCAGGGGGCGAGGGAAAGGGTAGGGTGAGATCAGCAGTGCTTCAATGGGAAAAGATCTCAGAGGGTTGGTGGGGGTTGGGGTACCAAAGAGGAAATGGGAAAAGTAAGGCAAGAGAGGAAGGGGTAAAGGATACAATCAGAGAATGCTAGGGTCTGGAGTGAGTGAGGGTAGAAATGTGGGAAGTAGGTGGGGACAGAAGCTTGGGAGTATTGGACTGCTTGCGTCTGCAGTCTAGGCCAATGTGTAAGCAAGTGCAAGAAAAACAAAGGGGTCAGGGGAGGACATGGTAGGGGTTCATCACTTTAGACAAAGCTAGGAAACAACAGGTTCAGGTAGCAGCGTTAGATGTTAAAAGCCTTGTTTGTTGGAGTCTGAGATGGGGCTCTTCAACTCATTACAAATCATCCTAAACTAGAATCCTACTTCTTTTGGTTTTTGGCGTTTAGAAGCTAACCTGCTAATGTTAAGATGTAGAACATTTACAAAACAAAAGGGAATGGTTTCAAAGGCAGGAAGGAGCACCATGGACGGAGAAGTTAACAGGTCACAATGTCAAGAGGACATTTATTTGTCCGAGAGGTATCATCAGGCTCCGGATAGGCTTGATAAGTTAGCAGGAATGATAGCTCTATAGTTAACTCTGAAGATAACCTCAGAAGCTCCATTTTGTAAGTAAAGCTGTTAGAGACGTTGGTAGAGTGCTAAGGGTTTGGATTTTGGAGCGGGATGAGTTGATTGAAGTACCGCTTGGTGTGAAGTCCTCTAAAGGTATGGCCTGGGTGTGCCTAGCTGTCTTCCCCCTGTTGCTCAGGAGCTTGTGTTGTTGGTTACCTGCGCCAATGACTTCCTCGATTTTCACACAGGAAACGTCAATCTCTTTGGCAAACTCGCGGATGGCCTCATTCGGGTCCTCGTAGGTGAATGGGTCAATGTAGACCTTCATCCCCGGAGTGACTATAGGGGATTCAATAGTGCGAATAGCTGTATGAATCACACTGCTAGAATACACAATATTTATAGCATTGCTAGTCATCAAATGGCAAGTAAACTCTGTAGAGACTTACTATATTGTTGCAGTTTTTCTGTGTACTCTGATTCTGAGCCATTGCGTTGCTTCCTGTGAACCAAAGACAATACTGCCAGTTATAAAAGGTTGATAATTTCCTATCTTAATGTAGGAAAATATGCATTTTGAAAAGGACCTGTTTTTTTTCCTGCCAGCCCCTTCAGGGATATAAATTGAGGTCGATTAAAGAATGAGAATAATATGAAAATTAAGCGAACAACAGAATCAGCCTCAAGAGACCCTTGTCACTTCACTACGGAAGTCAAATCTGCATAAAGATAGCTATGAACAACAGTAGAAGCATTGGCTGTCTTGCTTCGGTTACATACTAACTAATCTTTACTGCTATGTTGTTTCATTCTCTCCTGTCTCTTAAGGCCTTCTTTTACACTTTTTACACTATCAGTCCATTTCAACAAACCCAACCCCTGTCTAGTACATGTTAATGCAATCCCTTTGTTGTCTAACTAGTAACCGGGCCAACAATACCCGCTGGTGATTTGTATCTCATTTCCAATTCAAATTCAGTTCCGGAATATGCCAAGGCCTACATTTTTTCAACTGAAGACAAGTTAAGATACTGAGACACACTGTGCTGATTAGAACGAAAAAGAGTGCAAATTTAGAATTTTTGCTTGATAAGGCTTTAAATACACAGCTGCTTTGCCCTCAACTGTGGAAATGGGAAGGTGGCCACAAGATGGAAAGTGCCAGTGCCAACGATCATCGGGACACTGTGGAATTCCAATGTAGGGCGCATGCACATTTGAGACCACTGGCTACAATTTACCAAGTACAAGATCCAAAATAACTGACAACCCAGAATGAAAATGCTTAAATTAATGGCCAGATAGGTTCTAAGGAAGCATTATGGGTAACTAAACTGCATATGCAGTAAAAACATTCTGTTTTATAGGTATACTTTGACTTCGAACCATTTACCTGAGGCAGACAATGGCAATGACCACAACAACAATGATGAAGACCAGCCCTGCTGTCAGAGAACCCACGATTAGAGGTAACTGCTCCTGTAGAGTCTTGTCTGCATCGGCTGTGTGAAAGGCACAAAGAGAGATATCATGGGATGTATTCAAGAGAATCGTATTTCTCAGATCTAGAAAAGGATTTATATTCACAACATTTCTTGATATGTTTTGAAAGAAAGTAGTTTTTATGTGATAAAATAGGTTGTTTTGCATACCCTGGTGGTTGGTGCTAAAGTCAGTAGGGCTGCTGTAACGGCCATACCCTGCCACCGTTCGGGCTCGAACCTGCACAACATACGGCGTGCCCGGCTTCAAACCCTCAATGCGTGCCGAGCTACGCTGGGCTGTCATGGTGTGGGCAATAGCTTCTCCCTGGTCCTGTGGGAACAGTGATAAAACAAGCCATATAAAACCAGCCAGCACCCAAAAGCAAGCATCTGGCAGCTCTGGTTTAATCTGTCAGTACAACACATCAAACATGAAGCAGATATGCCTGGCCCTTTCTTCTCCTCTATGCAAATCCTCCTGCCTCCATCCCTGCCAAGCTCCAACTGCCTTGCGGTATCAGCGTTCAAAAGAAGGGGATGAATCAAGGAAGGAGTTAGGGAGGAGTGTTAGGGTATGAGAGAGAGAGAGAGAGGAAGGGTTGATGCTGTTGTCAGGATGAACGATTATGTATAGAGCAGAGGATGACAGTGGTGGAATTGTGATTGAATGCCCTTCGCTTCATTGACTTACACTGGCTCTTACCTTCTCATGGTATTTAATTTCGTAATCCAAGATGATGCCATTTGGTTTTTCAGGGGGGAGCCAGGAAAGACTCATGGTGTTGGCTGAGGCCCCCATCAGGTGGACGGTAGGAATTGCAGAGGGAGCTGCGAAAGAAAAATGAGAGGAATCTTAATGAAAGCAGAATTTCAATTTTTTTTCCACATTTAGAGCATGCTCACATTCAGAATTACCGAAAAGCTGCTTTGATGTGTAGGCATCAGACAGCTCTTAGTTTGGGGCCCTTTAAGTTTTACTTAAATTGTAAAAAAAAAAATATAAATACATATATACTGCATCAGGTTAGTTTAAATTGTGCTCTCTTTAATTTAATAAAAAAAATTGAATTTGGGGGTAATTATCACATCCTTTAAAACTGCTTTTATGCAATATATGATCTATTATTTGTTTGTAGGTTTAAACATTTTACCCATGTATTCATGTTAACACAACTTCTTCCATAGCTCCTTCCTTATCTTCGCACCTACCCTTTACATAATCTGTACCGTCCCCATTTGTCCCCAGACCTGATGTTGCCGTCTCCGGTTTCTGATGTTATTAAGTTCTGTTCACACAGTACAGTAGCTCTCAACATCCCTTACTTTTTTGCCTCTGTCTCTCTTCTTTGTTAAAAGCGTTTTAATCCCCAGGTCCGGTTTTTTGATCCTTTCCCTAGTAGCTCTTTATTATTCTGTCTGTCTCTTTGTCCACCTCCCCCAAAAGCTCACTCTTCCCCATCCCAACACCATCAACCTCCTAACCCAGGCCTCGCTCAGAAAAGCCTCACCCTGCTAACAATGCTCCCTGGGCAGCCCTCTTGCTTACTTTCACCCTAGGATTAAGGGGCCTCATCTTAAAGAGACAGTGGAAGTAACCATGACGTCCCTTGAGCTGATGGCCCATATTTATTTTTTGTCTTAAAAGGCGGATGAATATTCAAGCACAGTCCTGGGAGATAATCTGATCACAGACCCTCCTGAATTTTGGGAACCATGGGGGTGGGCTGCTGTGTGGGTGTGCATGTCACCCCAGGATTGACTCCTGTGCAACAACTGCCCGGGTTATGTGACAATGCCTGCGGTCAATCCGTGATAGCAAACAGAGGCATTCGTGCTAACACAGAGTGCTAAAGAGGGGGTCATGCATATGCATAACGCACCTGAAAAGTCCAGTGTCAATTCAAAACTTGAAATCACACAATAAGTGGCTTTTTTCACAAGGTTAATGCATCTCCACATCTCACTAACCCAGCACACTCTAGCCCAGAGTAGCTTAGCTTAGCTACCGAGCCTCATAGCACAGCTCTCTGGCATCAATGCATTCTGTGGGCTGAGCTCTTTGGGTAGAGTGCCGTGGGTTGGAAATATCTCAAGAGAGGCCATTACACTTCATTATTTCAAACTAGAGCATGTGAAGAAAAGCATTTTTGTAACATTTAAGGACACAAATGGAAGATAGTATGTGTAACCTGGGAGCTGATCCAGCTGGTTATTACAGTCTATAGAACTAAAACAGTTTAGGTACATAGTTTTTGGACCATGATGGATGCCAACATCTTTAAATCGAAAGAAATCACTGAACTCACCAGCCTGGTTGGTGGTGATGTTAACAGAGGCAAACTGGGGTGCGTAAGGACTCTTGCTGGAGACTCCATTGACGGCCTGAATCTCAAAGCTGTACTGGGTGTGAGCCTGAAGGTTTCTGACCGTCACATGTCTCTCAGTAAGCCCAAGGTGGCGGGGAGAGATATCTACGTTGTCGTCACATCGTGTGCAGGTACCACGTTCAGGAAGACATTTCTTACAGATGACATTGTAGAGAAGGTCCTCCCTTCCACCTTGGTCACGAGGCTCGCTCCACTCAAGTACAAGAGACGTCTCATTTACACTGGAGATGACGCTGCGTGGAGCCGAGGGCACGGCTGCAAAGATAAAATATATATTTTTAACCTTCCATTACCAGAACTGTTGTTCAGCTAGTTTAGCTCACGAAGTCGGTTTAGCTGACCAAGTTCCAACAAAACTACTTGAGCAGAGGAAACCAACTTGGTAAGCAGTTAAGACCGTCAGATCAAATTAGGCTAGTTTAAAATGTTTTTTAAGCAGAACATTTTAATTAAATTGGTCAAATGGGGCTTCACATGCACTTAATGTGGATTAAGTGTTTTCATATAAATACAATTAAAAAGCAAAGCCTTGTTTTTCCCACTTGTGCTGTTCATTTTAACATCAAAAATGGCTAGAAATAGCTGTGGTGTTCACTTGGGAAAACATTTTTTTTGCATGTATCTTTTCAGAGTGCTGACAATGAACACAAACAGAAAAGAGCTAATATAAAACAGGAGAAAGGGAAATGTTTCAAGACAATCCCAGTAGTCTTCTGCGTGTTGGATGGAGGAATTGCTTTACATATGGATGAACATATGAATGTACATATGGTGTTTGGATCAATGTGGCTTTTGAAAGCAGAGAACATGGCAAACAAACAAAACTCCTTATGCTTAGATAAGTTCATGGTGGGTGAAATAGTGGTTTATTTGAGGGCATTACTCACTGGTGCATCCTGAGTCAGGCGAGTCGTTGTCCGCTCGATAGTAGCCAGTTCTGCAGGAACAGATGCTGGCAGCTCCAGAACTTGTCTTGCTGTTGGCCGGACACGGGGAGCAGAAACCGTTACCCTGTTTGGACTTGAATGTGCCTGGACTGCAAGCTGAAGAAAGAAATAGTTGTTTACTTCGACTGTCAAAAAGATAGAAACTAATAGCGTTAACAGCATATTTACTTTTTTGCTACTTATTTTTGGTGTGCGCTTCCATCTAGGTATCCTTTCATTGCATTCAGCAGCAAAATCAATAGCAATTTCCTTTCAGCAATTTGCATTTTGTGAGCTCTGCTTGCCTTAATTTAGTTTCTTACTTTTGTTTTCCTCGCCCACAGTATGCAGTCTAATCCTTTCCATCTTGGCATTGTAAAATACGAAGGCGCACAGGTTCTTGCTTACGTATTTGTTTGGCACCGTTAATTTGCTGTTGTTTTCCTCCAGGGAAATAACCCCCTCATGACTAGACGAGTTCCAACAACTTACCCTGGCCTTGCATAAACCCCATGTGCATATGCTAACCGTCAACTTCAATTACAAACACATGCCTGTTAGTTCCAAACAAGAGCACTTTTCGAAATTAACTCCTTCAATCAATACCCAAACACAGGGAATGTCAATGTAGTACTGCGGGAAGTGTTTTTCTAAGATAAACAAAGCATATTAAAGACTTCAAGGGAAAGTGTGAGCTGTTATCTTACGAATACAAAGATTAGTGTGTTATTCACAGGTCTTTGACCCTAGCACTGACACCATTTACGGAGATTGTGTACACATTGTATTGCATCTACGATAAAAGCATGGGTGCTCTCCTGGCACACAATGCCAGTGTGATATTTCTGTTCAGAATGTCATTAAGATGTTTGATGTTTATGACAGACAAGGAAAAGAATATGGCGAAAGTTCCCAACCAATAGAGCTGTTTGATCAGCAAGGCTTAAAAAACACGTCGCTAGTTAAAAAAAAATAAATAAATTGAACATCTGGTTTCTGGACTGAGCAGAAAACAAGACCGGTGATGTTCCTGAGGTCACTTTCCAAGTTCCCTATCTCATAATGTGCAATATTGACACAAGGCTTCATTAGTGCAGGGATGCTGTTAACTTGGAAGCTTATTTGTGTAACCATTAATCAGGGGAGGCCAGATATAGGTAGTGAAGAAGGAACATAGAAAACAGTTCACATAGAGATAAAAATGAAAGAGTGTAGGCCTTGTGCGTTTAGGTTTATCGCACATAACGTATCACTTTGGAGATTAATGAGTCCTCAGTGTTTTGCCTCGCATTTCAGATGTACATAAATCAACCAAAATCTCGGGGAGACAAATGAGACCATCTAGTTCTAGCCCCCATGAAAGACTGCTTGAAATTTCCCCTTCAAAAAACTCGGGCTGTTTCCTGAAGGGTTGAAAGTGCTGATTAATCGCTTCCAAGAAGGTAAGAAGTCAGCCCTTTCCTTTCATCCTCATCCTTCCTCTAGCAGCTCTCCTGACAGAGCGGGAGAGAGGAGAGGCGAAAGAAAGCAAAGGAAATGCAAATCCTGTGGCTTTTTTCTCTTACTTGTACACTCTCTCCAGTACAGTCTATTGCTCACACTCTATTGCCCAAACCGTCTTCACTCTCTCCCTCTCTTATTGAGAGCAGAACATAGGACTTAAGGGAGCGATTAGAATTTGTGGTGAAATTGGAAGCACAAAGAAAGAACGGATAGGGGAAATATGGAGCTTTTGTCGATTAATATTCATGTGAATGTCCTAACTGTGCTCTGGCAGGGTATTAATGAGACCAACGGCCTTCAGATGAAGGCGGGCAGGAGAGAGGTGACAGAGAGATTTATCCCTCCTTTAGTTTCCGGTTGGCTTGATTAGAGAACATTTTATCAGGGCACAGCTGCCAGGGCTTTCACCTTGAGCCACCACAGGCAAACAAATGAGTTTTTAACTGTACATCAGGCAGCATTTTCCAAAGGACTGCCCACTATTCCCTACAGGTATACGCACGTTTGATATTAACTTGGCAGAAGTATTAAAAAAATCCTTTATTACTTTAACAACAACATATATTTTCAGAGGAAAAAAAAATGTGTGATGCAGAACATGCTTAAAACTAAGTGTTTTAAATTGTTGGCATGGAATTGCTATGCAATTCTTAACTTTTTAGGGTACAATGCGGTTACTAGTGTTTTGTGGCAGATTGCCAAGGAGTTGCAATTCTATTTATAAGGCTTTTTTTTTTTTCATACTACATGGTTACTTGCTGGTTTCTTACCATCTTAAGTTAAAATGTCCCTTAGTCCCATAGTCAAGATATTCTAGTCCCCATTTTATCCTCCATAACCCTACCCCTAACCTTAATTTTAACCCTAACAGCTAAAGGCTGTAAGTAAATTGCTTAGTAGGGTTAGGGTTAGGTTATACATATATCAGTAGTATAAAATTTAAAGCAGCATTTATGTATGTGTTATGCACAAACTGTATAGGGTTAAACGCTTGTGTAATTCTCCAACCCTCTGTACGAACACAACAGTTATGATTACCTCATACATCACAAATAATCCTCTTCTCTCTGTAAACAAACAATGTGCTGTTCAGTTTAGTTCTTTACCCCCAAAGGTTCACTGCTCAGTGGCTTTGTCTTTGTAGTTCTTTTAATGTTCTGGAACCAACTGTCTCTTTGTGACCTTTCACTTCTAGTGCCTCGACTGTCAGGGTTACTTTTCTTTCTCCATCTCATGCTCTTCATTAATGTTTCACTGCAGCCCTTGCCCTTGGTCCGCAAATCGATTTCGGTCTCCTCTCACTCCCAGCCCTCCATTTGACCCTTGACCTCCCGCTGTCTGCTCTGCTCACTTTCACCGCGGCTATGTTACACGCTGGCTTAATTCACCTCAGCCTGAACCTGATATGTTTTTCATCAAGACTGCTCCTTTCTCTCAGCAAAATGTTCCACTCTGATAGACATACACACTTATGCATTGCTTTGCTCTGCTTAAATTGAGGTCGAATACCCAAATTTGCTGTTAGGTCAAACAACAGGATGATTCGTCCATTTGGCTTAATGTGATACCGATAGATAAGACAAATTGCACAGTGAAAAAAACACATATATCAGCACTCACCTTGACACTGGGTGTCCTTAACTGCAGGCTCGAACCCAGCCATGCAAGTGCAGGAGCCTACAGGAACCATCCACTCTCCATCTCCATTGCAGTAGAGTTTAAGCGGGACAGACACCTCCAGAGCGTTCGGCACACAAGTGCCTGGGGCAATGACTAGTGACGTAGCCTCGGCTCCTGTGGCCGTCTCTGGGAAGACCGCAAAATTGGCAATGGTCGTGGAACACTTCTTGTAAAAAACTCGGACGGAGATTAAAGACATGCAGGCGCCCAGGTCCTGGAAAGCCAAATAGAAGCCAGCCTTGGAAAGTGGACCAAAGCTGCGAATCTTGGTGTTGACCCGGCCAGACTCCAACATAGAGAAGCTCTCATCTGGAGCAATGGTGTCCACCTTAAGATAAGGATTCTCCATCCAAAAAGGACTGGTGGCGGTGGCAGAATCCGAGTCGGATTCGTAGTAGAATAGATTGAAGGTCTCTTTACACGATCCTGGAATGTTGGGAATACTGTTGCAATCTCGAACGGTGAACTTCATCTCCACATAGACACGGAGAACGTCCTTCCGAGGGATGAAGTCACTGCGAAGCCAGTTGTTCTGGTTAAGCTCGCGGACGTTGCACACTTGGTACGTTCGGATGGGGTTCATGGCATCGTCGTAGCCACTAACTTCTTCCCACTGAGAAAAAAAAAGGGAAAATAGAGTCACACAAGTTCACCTTCAGAATGAGCTAGCACAATATATACTGCAATGGAGGACTCTCCCAGCAATAACAAATGCTTTATCTAAAGTGCGGTACAATACGCTTTATTGTCAGTATTACAAATGAAACCATTCTCATTTTGATGTTATCCAGGGCTTTAGAACTCTGAGGTGTTACGCTGCAGAGGTACGGCAGGCAATAAATTGCTGCTTCTCAGCTCCAGCCCCACACACACCGGAGCTAAGAAACAATATAACGGCGGGAGCAAGCTGAGAAAAGAGTGAATGAGAGGGGACATTAAATTTTGTTCTTTTTGGTTTGTGCCTTTTCAATTACGCATTGTGGTGTCATTAAGTGGGGAGCTGCATGCTGGTCTTTCATCTGCGTTTGCCAGTTCAATGAGGAAACCTGCCTGGCAAATTCATCAAAATTACCGTGGAGTGTCAGAACGCCATCGAATAAAAGCGAGGAGTGGATGTTTACCGTATACCTCGAGCGTGGAGTACTCTCTGCATCACTTCACAATCAATTACCTTTCAATTAAACCATCATGATTACATTGTATTCATGCAGATCAACAAGCTACTTCGATGCTCTACCAAAATAATTGCCGTCTTATCTACCAAAATTAAGAGCGTGCGTCTTTTTGAAAAGACAGGTTAGATGTTAATTGCATATGAGGTAAATCCATGTGGTCGAATAAGAACGCCTACTAGCAATCTGAAGCTTTGTACATCAAACTCGATTTAAACGGCATGCTATATAAACAAAGAATGAGTCATATTCATTTCGGGAAAGGAACAATTCACGCTCAGCCTTGGGCAACCATCCCACTACTTTTGAATTGAGCGATCCTAAAGGAGAGCGAGAACTGTAGCCAAAAAACGAAAACTAGCTCAGTATCGAGAGATTTGTTGAGAGCGTAGCATAGTGTTTGTGTAGAGGTGAAGTCTTTAATTAACACAGAGATATGGATGTTCGTGCGGACAGGCCATTCATCCCTATGGGCCCCGGGGACCCGAGGCAGACAGGGCTTCCTGCTTTACCACTGCCTTTCTGAGCCAAGGGTGCTGAGATCAATAATAAGCATCAGGTCAATGCGACAAGAGAAAGGATGAGGTGTAAATGGGCATTTAGTTCAGTGGAATAAATTGCTGAGAGAGTGAAGATGGGGATGAGGAAGTGGCCCACACATCGAACTCCTTTAGAGAGAGTGTTTTTTTTTTTGAGAAATAAGGGCCTTAAGATATTTCTGCATATTCAACGTTGATGCACTTCAGATTCAAGGTGAAAAGTTATGAACATTCATTTTCTCCTGCTGCATCTCTTCAATTTGTTGAAAAAAAAAAAGATGAATGCCTTTACTTCAGATGCTGCAGTGGAATGATGTGGTTTATTTATAAATATTTAAGTGCATTCAATTTTTTTTATACTCGGTTTGTTTATCCTGGAAGAATTAGTGGGTCAGGTTTAAGTGACAGCAGGTCGTTATGTTTATTTTTCCTTAATGGTGTTACAGTCTGTTTTTATCTGTGTTTATTTCTCGGGTTACAGATGTCAGACTAATGACTAATAAAGGTTTGGGTTTTTTTCTCCGTGGTAGATTAAATGTAAGGAGAAAAAGAACTGCTGAATCAGACTGGGATTTATTCCAACTTTTTGCCCCTGTATTTTATTATCTAGGCACAGTTCCCATTTCAGTTTTCTGGGTGCGACATACCATTGAACTTAGTGTCACGCAAAATTAGAAACGAGTATGCTGTAGGAAAGAGAGATATGGAGGGTGCCAATTAAGTCAGTGGCTGGGGAGAGGAAGAAGAAGAAAACAGAAAGGCTGTCCAAATTACATTTCACATCCCAACAGAAATAAGAAATTATATTTTTGGCTAAAAATATATCTTTTTAGACTATTAATAATAACAAGCAACAAAGCACTCCCCCACCTCACCCAAATTCTCATAACTGCTATAAAAAAAAATATATATATATATATATATATAATTTAAATACAAAATAATTTAAAAATCATGTTAGTTATTTTATATATAGTGTTTGTATATATATATATATATATATATATATATATGTGTGTGTGTGTGTGTGTGTGTGTGGTATCGCACTCATAAGATAAAGTGTCTGAATGCATCAAATAAATGAAAATTTGCAGGAAAAAAAGCTGAATTTTTATGCAGTGAAAAAATTTAAATACATTATTTTCTCAAAACATCCTATTTTTTATTTTAGGTGGAGTCTGACATAACAATTGTTATGGGATTGGCTCCAGAAGGACCATTGAAATAAAAAGCATCCAGAACACTGGGAAATTTAAGGCAAGGAGACGCTGCCGCCACATTTGTCCTGTCTTTCCTGAAATACAGTGGGCTGGCGTGGGTCAAATGTATAGCGGTGAGAATGACAGAGAACAGAAGGGACAGCACTGGGCAATGTATGTTTTGAAAAGAGGCATCTGTTGGGGTGTAAAGGGGTTGTTCTTGGGCCTATTGTGCTGGTGAGTTTTAGTGCTTTAATGGGGGCGAGAGGGATATTTAGACTAATAATATATGGACGGGGAAGGTGAAATGACAGTTGATTTGTGTCTTTGGGGGTGCTCTTGGTCCTTGGCGCATTGGTGCTAAGTTACTCGGAAGTAAAGGTTTTGGGGAGGGGTGACTGCAACAGCTGAGATGGTGCGGCTGGGGGTGGGAAGGGGCCGATGGACACATGCAGTACCCTGAAGAACGAGAGGTGAAGACCCGGAGAATTAGACAAACCAGCACAAAAGAAGTAAGGAAAGGCACCGTTGTCTGTGTATTGTGAAAGATATACAGAGAGAAGGATACTTCTGCTGCGTCTGCCAAAAGCTTGTGGGCACAGATTTTACTTTTGGAGAATGAATGTAACACGGCTAGGCTGAAATCTGATCTGGGCATTGCCTTTATCTGATGAAACTCAGAGCTTCCTGTGTTTAACACACTATATTTGAACAAGGCTGTAACTGGACCTCTTATAATACCTCTTGATTTAAAGGTTCGGTAACTACGACATTTATGAGAAAATCGCACGAAACCGCTCACAAACATGTGCAAGTCCTGTTTAACCCTTAAATGAAATACTTCAATGGAAAGAATTTAAGAAATTAAATTTGTCTTAAAGTAAATGAGGGATAGTTTGTGTTTATAAATTATTTTATAATTACAATATAATTATATATATATATATATATATATAAAATTAATTTTATTAATTTTATAAATAAAATTTTTTTATGGTAGTGGAAATTTTCAAAGATATGTGCTTGTTTAACATGGAAATAAGGCCAAAATACCAACAACAAAAATAAGGCTAGCAGATTTATATATGCACAACAAATGGAGGGAAACAAAAGTTAGGAAACAAAACAGTGAACACAAGCTAAAAATGTAAATAAATAACAAAATAATCATAATAATAATAATTTTACAAAAAATATTAACAAAAAGCAAAAACAAAACACAATTATGAAACAAAACAAATTTAGAATAAAACAAATAAAACTCCCACATGTACACACACAATAAAATAAAATAAAAACAAAAATAAGCTAAACAAATTTGGGGAGGGGGGATTAAATAATGAATCAAAACAAATAGTAAAAACAAAACAAGAATGAAAAACAAAACATAATGTTGCAGAAAAAAGGAAAAAAAAACTAAACAAAATAAATTACTAAACAAAGAAACAAAACAAATAAAAAATAAATGAAACAAAACAAAACTGGTGTAACAAACAGACCAGTCAGTTTTGTTTTTTCTTTTGCAAATTCACCCCTGTACACTTTATTTTGACTGAAGGAAAGACCATATAAGCAGGATGGCTTCAGGTTAACCAAAGTCAAACACACAAAAGTTATAACTCACCCCAGTTTCAGGATGTGAGGTCCATGCGAGTTCAGTGGTGGCCCATTTGGTGTCCATCAGTGTTTCTGCAGAACAAAATAAGGAAATAATAAAGATCTACTCAGTTTGAGGGACAAGATCAGCCTCAACAACCGGCAACAAAATAACAGCAGTATTCAATGGAAACGGAAAACCTCGGGAGGAATGATTTCACAGGAAAGGATGAGCTGAGCGACACATAGCTGTCACTGTCCAGATTGTTAATGGGTATTAATGCGTTGCTGTAAATTCATGGGTGCAGGAACGAAGAAACGCTATCATGCTAATCAACAGTGAAAAGACGGCAGAAAGGCGAAAGCAGCTTTGTGGGTGATCCAGAAGGCATTGTCAAAGATTTATGACAGCCCTCCTCTAATTAGATTTAATTAGCCGTGTATTTGCTGGGTGGGAAAGAAAAGCTAAGTGTTTTTGAAAGACAACCCGCTCCCCTTCCCACACACACACACACAACACATCCACACACTCGCACCCTTAAGCTAGCAGCTGTAAAACTCAAGAGGATATATAACAGAGCAAAGGAGTTCTTGAATAGCACCATAAAACTCACACAAGGAAGATCCTCACAATTTCCTCAATACCCAATATGCTCTGCCTGTCTGTTTTCTTCTGTTTTTATCCCACCAGCCATATGTGCAGCTCTCTGTTTTTATTATAATGAAAGCACACTCACTCAGCCTAGACTACCAGCATATTGAGTCGACCATTTTACCTTCCGCCACCTGCTTCGGCTGTTTATACGCTGCAGTTAGAATTGAACGTTGAGACTGTGTTTACTGAGTTAGATGAATGGATGGATTTAAAATAAATACCGGAGGGTGTTTCTTGTCCTCCAAAGTGAGCGATAAAAACACTGTCGCTGGTATTAACATTTACATTCATTCAGGGTGTAAAAATTTGAAATGTAGGGTATTCTAGGGGGGAAATAAAATAAAAATGTTATAGAAAGAAAATTTCAAAATTGAAATTATTGAAAAAAGTAAAAAGTGAAAACAGTTTGGGGTTAGAAAAAAGTTTTAGTAATTTTAGAGAGAAAAAGTTTAGTCATTTTACTGTGTGTCTGTGATTTTTATTAGGATTTGTTGTTGTTGCTGTTTTTAAATATGTATATAATGTTTTTAATAAATGTTTATTTCAGTTTTAGTTTTAGGTTTTTAGAGCATCAGGTTAATAAAAAAAAAATGGGAAATGTTTTTTTGGAAACTAGATGCAATACAACAGTTAATAAAGTAAACAAATAAAATTACAATTGTTTTTTAAATATTTTATTTCCAAATTTTTTTCCATTTTTAGTTAACTTTAATAACTTTGCAGCACATTTATTTATTTATTATTTTTTTTTTTTAAATAATCTAAACAAAAGTGAATTTATTGTAAAATGTGTTCTTGAGTAATAATTCCAATAATTAAATAAATAAATAAACGACTCAACATTATTATTATTATATTAATAATAATAATAATGATGATAATAATAATGCATATTATTCAATTATAATCATGTTGCTATAAAAATAAAACAATTAAATAATAAATAAAAAACCTTTTATATATATTTATATATATTAACACAACTTTAAAATTAATTGTAATTATTACAGCATTAATATATATGGCTGTCTGATTTCCAAACATTAATGCCACCACAATATCACGTTTTTGACCCATTTACATTATTAGCACGGTGCGAAACACATCCTGATGGGTCCCGGATTACAGTGAAATACTCCCCTGTCAATGAAAATCACACAGATCATATCACCCGAGACGGCTGTTAATAGTTTATGTTATTTGTAGTTATTTGAGTTGAGAAGTTTCTAACACACAGGTTAGATAAGTAGACACTGAATCTGAGGCAGCTGTTTATTCTTCATACAGAACTGGCCATTGATTTGCTGTCAGGATGTCATGCGGTGCGTCCGGACCGTCATACTGTATCACCGACTGACAGGTCCGCCGATATTCAAACCCCTTTAAAAGAAACCCACAAGTCAGCTGCCAGATGAGAAAACGCCAGCGCAAATAAAACGCAAGACAGACCTAGAGAAAAGCAGAGCGATGCAGGCGAGCCGTGAACGTTCGGTTTTGTTTGCATTTTGTAAGCTGTGCTGAAAAGCAGCAAAGCCGAGCATTGTGTCAGCTGAGCGCGCGTTTAGATGAGGAGGCAAGTCCCGGCTCAAAGAGAGCGAACGCACCCCGTCCTGCCGAGGGGGGGGAGCTCGAGGCCGTGCCCTCAATGCCACGATTCATTCACACTCCAGCATCACGCCTCGCTGCTGTTAAAATGGCTCCACACAGGGAAAGTTTTGTTTGGCCGGCCGCGAGATCTTTATTTCCTGGTTTCCTCGGTTCTGAGGAAAAACTTATATGGGAATATGGGTCTTTTCTGGCAGGACGAGTGCGAGGACAAAAACTCGCCCTCGCAGAACCTGAATGTTTCAGTGTGGAGCTCGGGCAAACTTTAGGCTATAAACTCAATGACATAAAGCACACGCCATAAACTTTAGGCAGTGAGGCAGAACATTTATGAAACTTGAGAAAACAGGCCCGACACATAAATTAACTGACGCAAAATTAAACGCAGCTTTTACTTATTCACCTCATGTTGACTTAACGGTCATAAAAAAATAATTACATTGTTTTTGAGTTTTTAACTATATAAAAAAAACTTTATTAAGTATATTTTAAATAATAGAAATACATATGTTTTTCTTTCTATTTGTTCATTACTATTGTGTAAAATGATAAATAGGAGCTATTTTATAATTTAAATATTATGAAGCATTATAAAAAAAAACAAAAAAAAAACATGAATTGGTCTTTATTTTTTATATTTTTAGATTTCATATACATATATATATATATTTTTTTTTTTTATTTTTTTTTTTATCCATAATGTAAAAAACACATAAATCTTATTTCATAAGTTTATGAACATTCTCAGTCTCAGAAATCTCAGGAAATATCAACCATATCAAAACATGTGAAAACTATCTATCTATCTATCTATCTATCTATCTATCTATCTATATACATGTCATTTGTATTACACATAATATATAATTCTTATTAGTTTTATCGTTAATTATTTTTGCTTATTAAGAGGGTCCCATTTGAACTCAAAGGGTTTATAAATCCCAGGAAATGTACACATTTGAGGTTACTAAACACATATCGAAACATCATCACTGAAAGAACATGCATGAGTAGCCGGATGTTTCGAAGTAAATATGGAAATCTGTTCAAATTATAAAATGATAAGTCAGTGTTTTGAGTTTAAACACTAAACATACAAGTTGCATGACTTGCACACATTCAAAGGCAAATTCTCAGAGAATGCATGTTCACACACAGACACACACACATTGATGTAAGAAAGGTCAGCTCTCCCATTCTAATCCTGTAATGATAGAGCAGTGCTAATAACAGAGGAAGACAGAGAAACACTTGAATCAACACACACACTTACACACACTCTGTGGGTTTACGAGCACCTTAAAATATGTTTTTGTTCCAGTAAGCAATGGTTTTAAAGAGCGGTATGTGAACAAAACCTCCTCTATTGATACAAAGAATGTTCGCTGGATTCAGAAACTGAGTCAGTGGCGTGTGGGCCGCAGGTGAGATATTACTGCACGATTTCGCCTCTCAGCTTTACCCGATCCTTTTTTGTGTGATGTTTTGAGTTAGAAGATGTGGAAAGTATGAAAAACTGGACCAGGAGAGTGTAGATTGAGGGTGAAAATTTACATATAATTTTGCATTTCATGAAAATTAAAGTCCAAGTGTGTACTTTCCGCACCATTACCATCCCCAAATGGAGCTACAAAAATAACAATATTTAAAAAATGTTGTTTAACCGGTTTTTCTCCTCTGCCCCATTGGTCAGTCGAACAAAAAGCCCAGCCCCCAATCTCATGCTACTGGTTAAGCCAATGTTTTTGTGTTCAGATGGTCGAGAAAATGGTTAATATTGTCAATCAGCTTTTATTTAAAAAAAAATATATATATATATATTTTATTTAAATAGTTTAGAATTATATAGTTAGTTTCATCATTACACATTTTAACAGTTTTATTGTGTGTATATATTTCTTAATTCAATTCTTTAAGTAACAATTGTTTTTATTTTAGTACATTAAAATGAGAAATGTTGCATTAGAAACTAACTGAAATTATTTATTTATTATTATGTGTTATTTTTGTTTACATATTGTGTTTGTACTGTGTATATTATGTCAATATACTGTAAATACGCACACACATACAGTACATATTTTGAAAATATATATTTACATATATATATAAACATTGTTCTAATTGCATTCTCATGTCATGTCATCTCACAAATTCTCATTAATTTTCAGGCATAATTTATTAACTCTCTGGAATTCCCAGAACTGTGCCTTCCATCTAAAGGTTGGCCTGTTTTGTCTCCCGCAGCGTTGTAGTGAAATCATCCCGAACGGCAGGCCCCGCAACCAAAAAAAGAATGTCACTCTCTGTCCCCAAACACTTGAGCTCTGTTTTGCCACCCAACACTGAGATGTGTCAACAGTGTGGGGAAAACACTGCATTAAACTTATTAAAGCTATTAGACTGATTGCTTTGTGTGTGCTTTTGTTGCAGCTTTTATTAGCTCTTGGGGGGTTAGGTGAAGCAGCAGAAAGTGGGGGAGAGGGTATGGGAGAGAGGGGGAAAGTCGTTGAAAGAGGACGGAGGGGAAAAAGGGGGGGATCCTATTTAAATTGAAATGTGGTGAGCGGCCCGGGCTTTTGTGCCACGCTGGAGTGTGGTGATTAGAGGAGAAGGCTGCTTTTGGCTAGCTGGCGTGCATCCTCTAATTGGTGGAAGCTTCTTGATGTAGGTGGCTGGATCGCCAACACCCTGAACCCTCCCTGGGAAACCCATGAAAGAGCCTCCTCAGCCCCATCCGTCCACTCTCCGTCAGTCACAGCACAATGCTTGTCACTCTCCCAGCCATTTACCTACTAACAAGGCTCACTGTCAACGCTGCAACGTTCATTTCATGATGGATTCACCATCATTTGTAACTTGTAAAATTGCCTAAAAAGTGATTTTAGCTGAATTTAGAATTGAAAACACTTCATTTTAAGAAATCATAGCTTTCAGCCACTTGACTTGATTTTGTGCTAGATTTACATCTTTTACTACTTATTTGTTACTTGCATTCAAGCTATTAGTTGCTTCAAAGATTTGAGATAATTTACTTGCGAAAAAGCGTAATTAATTCTATTGAATGTCCACTTTGTACACTTGTAGACAACACGTATCCATGTAAAATATTTCAAATGTGTGCAACATTTACATATTTTATGATTCCAAATTACCTGTATTCAAGCTATCAATTTATTCAAAGATTTGGGATAATTTACTTTTGTCCGTAAAAGTGTGTTTAGTAGGATTGAATGTGCACTTGTAGTTAACAAATATAAATTACATGGTCAATCATACGAACTTAAAGGGAGTACTTAAGTATACTTACAGTAAAAGTACATTTTAAGTCATTGTTTTAATATTTTGCATTGTTTTAAAGAAGTACGCTTGTTTTGATTTTGAATTTCTTAATTTTTTTAAGTTTGTGTTATTCAATATTGCATTTAAAGTTAAAATGGTTAAATGTAATACATTTAAATGCATTGCATGGTTATAAATGTGCAATTGCAAATATATTTAAATACATGACAAAAACTAGTTCCAATAGAAATTACATTTGTGTATATTTTAATTTTACCAACAAAATGCTTGCATGTGTATTTTAACAATATAGGCGGAGTCAAAGCAGCTTTACAGTATAGTACTTACTTAAGTAAGTTTGAAAACACTCTAAAATACATTGCATTTTAAATTCATTTAAACTATAATCAATTTGCAATAAACATGCAAAGTGTCCAAAAAATGGTTTATCAAAAAGGCTTGCTAGTATATTCAATTGTAAATTTTAACAGTATTTCAAAGACAATTTAAGTATGTTTAAAGTCCTACTTAAGTGGGTCAGAACAAACTCAGCTAACTGCATTTTAAATGAACTTACACTATAATACTTTTGCAATAAACAAGCAATTAAGTGTCTAAAATTGCATTCCATTTGCATTCTTTTAAGAATACTATTTTCCATAATAAGTACTATTTTAAAAAATGTGTACTTTTTTGCAGAGGACTAATCTGACATATTTCATAATTTTGTGGAACTGCATGTGGTCGTCATGCGAATCGCAAAGTCTCTTTCAACCGTCTTGACACTGGTTAAAATGACAGTATTTGACAGGAAGGTGACAAAGAGCATAAGTGCGTCTGCTACATTTTTTGTTTGTTGTGTTAATTATTCGTCAGCTGACATCAGAAGACGCCGGGATTGGCACGAGGTCTTAGGGGGTCTGATTTTGAAGTTGACATCTTCAAGGGAATGGGGTTGTTGAAAATGAGCCCATTTGCTTTGATCAAACATAGTCAGACATGCCGTTCACGCTCACAGGCAGCACAAAGACGAGCTTGGCGGGTTCATATGGTGAGCAAAAGATGAGCCACGACCGAAATGAATATTCAAGCCCTGTTCGTCTTTGCATGAACCCCGTAGTGCGCTCCAGTTCCAGCTTGAGCTCTAGAAATGGGTATCGCACCCCTCCTTACGCACATTCGTTCTCGTTTCTTTTCCAAGGCCTTTAATTACAGAATGCAGTCAATCTGATGAACAGGCAGCCCCTGGGGCGACTGTCTGCTAACCAGGTGTGCTCACAACTATGTGTTCCCAGTGTCTAAATGCGTGTCCTTATTACTACTGTAGCATGTCCAGAGCTCTTGCAGATGTAGCGTGATCGTGTTGCCTGTTAAACCCAGTACGACCTTCCCAATGTCCCTCTCTCCCTGTGAATAACTCGAAAGTTCTAATGCAGTTTCATATGAGACTGACTGTTACAAAGATGTTAAGGTACAATGTCAATGTCTGAATTTTTTTTACATTGTATGTATTACAGCATTATAATACTGTAATAAAGATATTATTACATAGTTATGCAATATATAAAATGTTTGGCATAAAAAAAAAATATTAGTACCGTAAAAGGTACTGTTATGAACCTGTTTGTGTACATACTATATCTTAGAAGAAGAATTTAGAGAAGGGATAACCTGTTCTACCCTTTTCATATTTGAGTGTATAATTAAAACAGTATAATATTGTAATAAAAGTATTATTACATGGTTATGCAATACATACAACATTTGACAATAACATGTCCAGTGAAAAAGCAAAAAACAAAAAAACAGAACATGCCATGGGGTGCAGCTATTTTTAAAATATGCAGTTTTGGACCTTATTTACATTTAAAATGTGCATATTAGTCCCTTAAATGGTACTACTATGGACCTTGTCTGTTTAAAGGAAATGTGAGAAGGGATAACCTGTTCTACCTTTCTTTTAAGAATATAAGTATAACAATATCATAATAATGTAATAAATGTATTATTACATGGTTATGCATTATAGAAACCGTTTGACCTTTAAACACCCATTGTGGTCAATCGCCATGAATTCGGCACTGTGTCCCCTAAAGCACTTAGTGAAAGAGTTACAATACTGCACATCAGTTACTCTGTTGTGGCTAGACAGGACACAAGATGCGTTGAGATGAAGATAAAGCACGATCAGCTATTAATGAGCACTTAAGCTAACACGCCGGCGTATTCTGATACCAAACGTTGATCCGATTATAGATTTCACACTAAACAGGAGCTGTCTGTTACACTCACATTGCAGCAGAAGTACAACCAATTAATGCGCTCGTGTTTCTTCTTGTAGAGCCGAGTTATTGTTCGGCAAACAAGAATGTGTAGGTTTCGTCTGCATTTTTACATTTTAGTTTGGTATTTTTGGTTAGAAATGACTCAAATGTGCAATCCACTAATCAACATCTACCGAGGGTTTCATTCAAGAGCTTGGGTACTTTCAGGTTCTCCAGTTCTTCCTTAAAAATGTTACAGAATGACGGCATCGCTGCTGCTGACTCTTCAGGCATCGTTGCACAACTGTAATGATAGTGTTTGCTGATCAGAGAGAATGACAGCTGGACTTTTACGATGTATGATGCGTTTCATGTGGATTCCTCATCTGAAAAAGAACATGTGATTCTCCCCATAGTCATGTTTCGGTATGGTATTAATGGTCACATGTTTATGACATTGAAGTAAAGAGTTTCTGTTGGGGGTTTTGTATATAACTACAAAGGAAATGTGGTGATGGGAAAAAAATAGAAAATTGGGGGAAAATTTCAGCGCTATACAGTACTATTAAATAAACAAAAACTTTTATTTTGAATGTGATTAATCACGATTACTCACTTACCAGTACTTGTAAGAACATTAAAAAACAGATGTCACAGCAACCAAAAAATGTTCAAACAGCCTAAAATATCTTACATTTTTAGGTTCTTCAAAGTGGCCAACCTTTGCTAGGGTCTCAACCGCTCTTTCATTCTGCCTTTTTAATGTTTCATTCACACCTTTTCTATCTCTGTCTTCTTCTCCCTAGCGTCTGAGGGTGTATCAGTCAACAGGAAGTGTTTTGACAAGCCGACGCTGATCACAGCCATCCTTTCCATCCACTTCATTCTTTCTCATTCCCCCCATATCTCTGAAAACCCTTCTCTATTTTTCTCCCTGTCCATCATGCTCTCCAGGTCTCCATTACTGTCAGCGGGGAGCAGGGCCAGCTAGAATAAATACAGATGACTCAACTAGCCAGTCGAAAAATGCAAGCCTCTGAGAATAAACAAGTTTACGGAAGGTTTGGAAGAGGAGGAGGCACACTTTGACTCCTAAAGCATTTTGTAAATGGCACTGAGAAAATAATAAAACATATGTTAAGGTCACAAAAGGTGTGCAGTGATGCAACTCAAGCAAAGGGTTCAGCAAAAGTGCCAATTTGCTTCATTGTGTTAAACACACAGAAATATTTTCTATTCAGTCCAAAAACAGCTCCAAAGCAACATAAAACCTTTGACTGAATATGCTTTTATGTTTCTGGTGTCACCATGGTGTCATCTCTCTATTATTTGAAATAAATAAATAATCAGAGTCAGAAATATAAAAAAATTTGAATTTAGACGTTAAGTTTAAATGTACAGTAGAGCTTTCTAAAAAAGACACTAATGCTCAATAAATAATTCAATTAAGAAAGTGTAAATAAATCATCAGAATGGGAAGAGTTGGAAGTAGTTTAAACAGTGATGCAGCTTTAGTTCATCACACAAACAAACCTAAAGCCTCCAAGATGTGTAAAAACGTATTTTCGAAATGAGTGGAGAAAATTGCAATTCGTCGAGCATGATCAATCCTGCCATTGGCTGAGACTAGCGTAAGCGCATTTTAACCAACAGTCAAACACCTCTCCCTCTCCTCAAGCGAAAAGTATAAAAGGACTATAATCACGATAACTATGTTTTGATTGATTTTCGCGTTCTGGTTGAAATTCAACTCTGGCTGTAATAAACTGCCAGGAATGCAAGCCTGCCAATACTGTAGGGAAAAAAAATAAAAATCTTTTTGAAACTCTAAAATATGCCTCCACGCTCAATAGAGAGCTCAATGCATCATTACCCACAACTCATATTATCAATCAAGCTATGTCCCAAAATCTGGCAGACCGTACTGATGGAGATGTTTTTACATAAATCAAAAACAACCTGAGTGCACTAGTATTATTCATGTAGTGCTATTGAGGCATGTTGCCATGAAAAGTCAACACATCTTTGTTTACTGGGCAATAACAACTAAAAAATTGGAAAATAAACCAACCCTAAAAACATTTTCACTGGAGAAATGTGTGACAACTAGCCCCTGTCTCCAGAGAACACTGCGCCCTTCCTCGAAATCCTGAATATGTTGGTTTTACAGATATCTTTGTATTCCCCTCCTGTGTTTTGTAATCTAAGCCAAGGAACGAGGCAGGAGGCATGTCTGACTTCCCCATACCTCCATTCCAGGTTCATTATGGAGGTATTTTGGCACCGTGCTGCCCACTGGCCTTGCCTGTCAGCCGCGGAGAGGAGCTGTCTGTTGTAGCTGCTGTCCAGGGACTCATCTCCATCCTCCAACAGCCCGTTTGCCGTACTCGCCTCCCTTTGACACGTTCATTATGCCACTGCAGAGGCAGCCAACAGACATCTAGGCTAAATATATGGTAATGGCACAATCCCTCAGGACCACCGGGAGGCATTTGCCATGCTATAACAGTAAGGAGGTACTTCAGACTGGGGCGGATGTTGAAATGCCCCCAAACCCTCATTTTCTCCAACCACGTTTACCTTGAGATAAGATGTTTGTAAAAGGATGCTGGGGATGACGTCTAAGCTGACATCACAGTTTCTGATCGATAATGGTGCACACACAAACTTAACTTAACAGTAAATAAAAACCTGCCCATGAACATGCCCATAGTTGAAGAAAACGTAAAAATCTTGGGTCCATCCTTGTAGTTTCTCATAAGCATCTAAAAATGTAGTATGTATAAACATAAAGGCTTTGGTTAGATTTTTTATGGTTCTGCTTCAAATAATGTAGTGAGATATATGTCTGGGTAAAATTATTACTGATATAGTCATCAGCCAAATATACAGTCTCATCTTACTATGCAAACATACAAATAACCTCTAATGGCTGTCAAATATGAGATTTCTGTTTTGCATCACGGGACAGCTGTTTGTTAGCAGCTACTGGACTGATGTGGTCCACATTTCCAGCATTCCAGTGGCTTTCGATGGCTTCGTAATGTTTCAAATATACCGTCTGGGGCAGCCAATGAGGTTGTGATTCCTTTTCATTTCTTGAGAAGAAAACCCAAGCTGTGAGGGCAAGAACCCTGCTAACTTCCCGGTGCCGTCACATATTAGCATTGGCAGCTACTGCTGAAGACATGGGAATAAATCCGTAGATCAGTTTCGGCTGTCATGCTGCATGCTAATTATCAGGATATGTTGTGGTTTACCTGCTAGATCAAAGAAAACATGTCTAATGGCTTCAGCTACACCACAGAGTAATAGGAGTTACTATGTTAAGTTCTTTGGGCTTCTTTTCTATTACATTTCTTCTATGTATGACACATTAGCCTGAGGCAGCGCAGGCTTCTTTCTACTAGCGCTTCTCACGTTAGCTCATTAAGCCCAGAACCACTCGTTAATGTTTACCTGCCCACTTATTATCTGATTCAGGTCAGAACTGCAACAACAAAGAAAGGTTAGGCCGTAACCGGCAAGAATGTGGATGGGTAGGGCCTTTGTGACTGTTGAGCCGACAAATAGTCGCACAAAAACAAACACACACCCACACTGAGTCTCTGAATACGCTCAATGACTAAAGCATGGTTTGGAATTGTCCTGAGTGAAAGGGACACTATCATTCATGCTATATTTGAGAATACTACGTATGTACTAGCACAAGGTGATGTTACCCCATAAAGCATGTTCCTCTATCAACATTTTACAGCTCAAACCAGGAAACTGATAATTTGATGGGAATTTTGCTCAGGAACCGGTCAAGTTGGCTGATCCAGGTATGTCCTAATTAAGTGAATCATAGTAACGTACCAAAAAATTTATTATTTGCTAATTTGTCAACATAAGCTCACTGGTAAAACATGCCTCTAACTACAAAAAAATCACTAGAGTTTCCAGTTGAAATGAACACTAGTGATGTGTATATTTATGTTTATGGCTTTTCTGATGTAGTAGAAGTGCTAGGATACTTCCGGTGAAACATGAGTCATGATAGATGAGCTCAAAGACTTGTAGAACCAAACAAAAATGGCACTCTTGCTTTTGTAAACTCTATTGGTTAGATTTAGTGTCAGGTTGAGCGTAGGTTAGGCATTATGTATCCAAAACGCAAAGAAGCATTTACGCTTAAGCACCACTTATCGGATATCAGCAAACACCGAACACTCTTTAGCACCACCAATTGAATATTTTACTACGGACGTGTCGTGAAAGAAAAAAAAAAAGAAACGCAGATTCACTTTCCAGAAATGTCGCCACAGGCATGTTTTTTCAGTGTGCCTGGGTTCTAAATGAAGGTTATAGCTTGTTATTTCTGTTTACTCCTTGTACCCTCCCTGTTGGCTAAAGAAAATTAAAATGTTGGTTGCGATTCTCCCCATGCTTATCTGTTAGATCTTTTCAGCCATGTTCTTAATTGCTGCTCAGTTAATTAATCTCACACTTGGCTGCAGTAATAACTTGACTCGTTAGACCTTTCTAAATGGTTTTCGGCTCTTTAACGCACAGACACAGGCTGCCGGAGTGTATGGAAGATGGTCATCGGAGTAATTTATTCACGGACTCCACCCCCGAGGCCGTTGATTAAAAAAAGAAACAACTGTCTGATTAGGACACATGGGCGTCTAGGTCATTGGCGATCGCACGATCACGCACTTAAGTGTTTCACTTACAGCAAATTGACTCACAGATTGTGACAGAAGGTATTAGCGATGGAAGTTCATTTCTGGGCAATTATGCTGGAGAAGGTTGATAGAACGGTTGACATCCAGTTCTAGCGTGCCCCATATGGCCAGGGGTTTAGATGTCTCCGAACAATTAAATAAAAGCCTTGATACATGTGAATGCTTTTTTATAATTGTGCATGCAAGGAAGGGCCACTTAAAAAAAACAACCTCCAGATATAAATCTGTATGCAGTGCAACTATGCTGAGTAGGCTACAGTTCTGGGACCGTTTATGCCACAACAATCCATCTCTACAGTCTTTGCTGGCCGACCTGGGTCAGGCGCAATGCTTTCTGCCCACTTCAAGCCATTAACCTAGACGTTATGGGTGTCAGTTGCAGCTACTGGCCTCAATGAAAGGAATGGTGTAATTTATTTGCATTTATTACCTTACATACACTGCCTTCGGCACTCACATTCTATGGAGATACAGTTCATCCTAACAACTAGTTGGACTGGATGAACATGATGGTGAACAACAGATGACAGAGTTTTTATTTCAGAGAGAACTGTCCCTTTTACCCCCAGAGCGGGTATTTAAACACCATAATATTTGCATAGACAGTACGTAAATCAGGTGGAAGCAAGGTGGGCCAAAGCTAAGAGGTATATCTCCAGAGACTGATTATGGCACAGATGCGCTGATGAAGGGCCAGGGGAGGCTCCGTCTGCCTGGCCGCCTAGAACTGTACTGTCAGGGGCTGACTAATGTATTATTCACCCTTCATTGATGTGTAACTAAAGCCAGCGGCTGGGGAGCCTGGGCCACCAATACCCCCCACAGACGGTAAACCCCCGACAGGCTACTGAGCTCCATTGATTTATGGGTCTCAGTAGAGGGCCTGGTGAGAAGGCTAAGGGAGGGAGAGAAGGATGGAGGGAGGGAGTTCGACACGAGATGGGTCTCATTTTTTATTCCAATATACGCTTTCACTATGTGGGTATGCAATTTCTAAAACACTTTCAGGCCCATATTGGGTTATAAAACACTTCCCACTCATAATCTTAATAATCAAATCTGTAAAGTCTAGATGTGGGTGTATCTGGAGCCATAAATGACAAAGCGAAGACAGTGGCGCTGATGGAAGAACGAAGGCAAGTGGACACATGAGATAACAGAGTTAAATAAACAGTGTACCAGTGTTCCAGAGATGAGAAATACAGGGCTTCTGCTGCGTGTCTGTTTGTAGTGCAGGTGAAACGGACGGTTATAGCAATCTAGAGTCAATCATTGACTGATAAATCAAACACAGTGGCTTTAACGGTGTCTACACTGAGCCAATAAACTCTCTGTATTGCGGTATAAATGTACAAGCGCTGGTTTGTGTAATGTTAAGTGCCTGGAAGTATAGAAGATGACTGGGAGAGAGAATTTTATGTTATGTGAGAACGCCCTTCAATTTAGGAAGTACAGGTGCTAAAAGATGCAATTGACAGGTATCGAGATAATGAGAAGTCTGAGAATTTTCTGCTGTTGTTCTCTCTCACACACTTGAACACACACACATAGATCCGCTAAATCCAGCACACACACAAAGACAGACATGCCGTCACGGAGACTCGGTGGCTTCAACTCTAATTACAGACCTGCTAACCACACCTTGACTGCCTGGAACCTACACGTGAACTTCTGCATTTCAGGTACATTACATCTCTTGGTGGTCTCAAAGCAGAATAAGCTCGACATGGAAGCGCTCATCAAAAGAACCACAGGGTGTGTACTGAACATTGGCGTAGATTACTCATAGGAACCAGTCAGCTGTACAGGAGCTCCATCACTAGAGGACTGACCATATTTACTGTTGACAACCCCGTACTTACGAGTCATGCATGAATGGACATGCTTCTCTGAGCCTGAACTTCATAACCTGAGGACAGGCGAGAACAAAGACGCAAAGGAATGACACAATGAACAGAAAGAGAAGAAAAGAGACTGCTTAACCTTTAATAATAATAATCATGTACAGTATGTAGTGCGCTGATGGCAAATTTGGTGTAGTAGCAAATGCATTTTTCAACCATTTCTGTATTCCAGAACACTCAAACTTTTAAACAAACAAGTTGCTCGCTCTGTGACTGACCATCTGTCCAGGGTGGTGCCCTGCCTTTGGCCCGAGACACTGGGATAGGCTCCAGTGTCCCCGCTCCCTACATTGTATAAGCGGTTTGGAGAATAGATGGATGGATGATTTGACGTTTCTAGTTGCTGCGGTGACATAGCAGTTAGCAAACATTGTATGACACATTAAATCATGGCTCATTTCCTCTTCTGAATCAATAAAAGAGGCAAAAAGGCTCAAGCAAAAAAAAATCTCAAGATATTACCCCCTTGGTGTACGTAAGTGTCTTTGTGTTTATGACACCACTGCAGTGTCTTGATTAATTAACCAGGCACAAAGCTCTGCCCAGTGTTGAACTCTATAGATTACTCTTAAGTGCTTTCCTACTTAGCTAGCTCCTTCAGACCAAGCTGTCTCAAATTGAAGGGAAGATTTATGAATAAGTAAGAACAGTGACAAACTGCTTGCTTAATTAACCAAGGAAGGGAAATCTAGTCCCTAGACATTTCGATCGCCACCTATTTTGATGGCAAGGCAGCATCAACAACCATCTCCTCTTGGCCTGCCATATTGACCGACGGCTGGCTAAATTGAATCGCTAATCATCTCCATCCTTTTAGGTCATTTCCCAGAGGACACAACGGGGCAAAAGTGGCAATGAAGCTGTTTCACTGTGGTGCATCTCACACCCATGATACAAATATGGCCCCTCAGTTCACTATCCCCATCTGGCCATGGGATATTTTAATTTGTTTCTAGTGCCAGCTCCATTTCACGTCAATATGCTTGCTTTCACACCCCACGAGACTTTTGCGTCAAGTCAGCATGCTGATTTTGCTCCTGTTCTTAGTTAGAGACCTTTGCTTGACTCTCCTCCAAGCTGTGCTTGGGATGATGATGGTTTGAGGCTTTCGCACCTTCATTATTTCGCATATGATGTCAAGAGTGGGAACCTGCGCTGGGATTTTCTTAAAAGCCACGGGCACTGAAGTATCAAGAGACTGAACTTGTCAAATCTGTCCCGCAAGAGCTTGACTTACATTGCTTATAGACATACCACTTAGCTCCCATAAGATACTGTGACAGGATAGAGTTGTAAGAACACACACACAGCCTCAAATCTTATCATTGACTGGATACAACAAAGGTGGGTAAATAGGCCCTGTCCCCAAGCTTCTAGTCCTGTTCTGGGATTCTGATATCACTGAAGGGGTGAGATAACAGATAGGGAAAATAATGCCACAATTAGAATTATCTCCCTGATAAGAAATGGCCACATAAGGTGCCCAGGGAGAGCAGGGAAGAGGGAGGGCTGTAAAAAGATGCTGGGAAAGCGTAGAAAAGAAGTGACAGGGATGTGGAACAGGGAACAGTAAACAGAGTAGAGAAAGAGGTGCATTGTCTTTAGCTTCTCTGTCAGGATAAAGCCCACCTGTTGGGGGGAGAGGCCTCTGTACTTCCCACACTTGTTCTCTGTGTTTTCACCAGGTTGTCATCCCTTTTACAGTCGACATGCATTCAGATGATGTTGCAGCTTTTCAAATGAGTATGCCAATGAAAAGAATAGCAGTTTCAAGCCTCCAACTGTCGCGACAAAAGATATAACATCTGTCCGTTACACTGGAAAGCTTTTTTTCCTGCCTCGAGAGTTCCTTGATTTTGCATGCAGCCTGTAACCTTTGCCGGCTTTTCAGATTCATTATTGCATATCCCTTGCCCATCAAGAGTTTCTTAGGCTAGCTCGGAAAAAGAGAGTGATAGGTAGAAAGACAGACAGAGAGAGAAAAGGCAGAAACAATGATCTCCTCTCAGGCATAGCTAGGCCGAGCAAGTCAAATTTAAGATGCAGAGATAGATCCGTGGCAGCTGTCCAAGACAGAAGATGAAAACTCTCTACTCTCGCTGTCCTGAGCTCTGCCTCAATTCCCACAGCATTCATAACCCCATCTGACCAGCTCCAGTGTATTTCCATTGTCTCTCCTCTCAGCACCTTTTCAGATGAACTGCTCAACCAATACTGTACCAAGTGCCTTTTGGATACTGGACAATTCTCTCAGTCTTTCTCTGTCCCTTTGTTCGCCTATGTCCTCATCTCTCCCGTTCAGGTTGAGGGCACTTTAATAACAGATAAGGCACTCCTCGTGGCTCGCAAGTGACTTGAGGGGGGTGCTCAGAATACCTTATATCAAGGGGTATTCAGTCCTCCTTTTTGGAGATCTTCCATTGGTGCTGCAGCACAACTGTATTTCTTTTTATCAACACCCAAAATTTTGATTATCTACTGTAGGTGTATAGTTAAGGGTTAAATTGAAAAGTAGATTGACAGGAGCCTGACTGCCTGCCTTATATCTAATGCCTCTAATATTCTCTAGACTTGGGACACAACTGGAAAAGGGCAGTTCTAAGGTCACTGCAGAAGCATGTCATTTCATCTCCAGGGTTGCCCTTTTTCCATGGCAGTTCTGGCTTTCGCCAGCTACAAAGGAAGTTGACGGGAAGATCACTGGACAGATACTATATTCTAACTTATTGGATCTTACATCCTGTCACTCTTAAAAAGCTGGTAATGAGAGGCTCTAGGAGGCTTGGCAGTTGCCAGAAAGGGCAGTTGCCAGAGAAGCTAAGTGAGAAGGAAGTGTGATCGATCAAGCCTGACAACAAGCTATAAATGAATCAGTCACTAAATATCCATTCAGAATTCCTCATTGAATGTGGACGGTGGCCTTGCTGAAACCAGATGTGGTGGTAGAGCAACAGAGAGAAAACGAACAGCAAAGCAAAGTCACTAATAAATTACTGTGCATTATCTTAACTTTAACCTCAAACATGCATGGTGTTTTAAATGTTATCTACCCAGTCAGATTGCCATCAACGTCTTAAGGAATTCCACAAATAAAAATGTGGCACATGCGTACGTGGCACTTGCGCTGCATTCACATGAATTGTATGATCCACTTCCAGCAAGCTGAATTTCAAAACACTCGGGGACTTTTACGCCACATACTTTTTCACAAGTACCTGCATTTGCACCTTGCCGAAGTGGCATAGCTCTCACCTCGAACACCAAATGGAGAGGTGTCAGATCACGAAAGCATTAAAAGAGTTCCTGTCTAACACCAGTCCATTTTGTGTTGTCAGCTAAAACAAATTACGCTTATACAAGCATACCACAGTAAAAACAGATGGTAAAGCTTTATTTTACCGTGTCCTTGTTGCATGTAGATTTAGTATAAAAATAAACTAAAACCTCATCCTCAGTCTAATCCGGTTATTAAGTACATGTAGTAATTCATATTATTTAAATGTGTAATTACACAGCAACAAGGACACCATACAAAAATAAAACTGTGAAAAACGACTCGAATTATTCAGAAAGCTTCTTGTACAAAATTTAAAGAATGCACTATTTTAGTTTACAGTTATCTTACAGTAAGAATAGTAAGTGTAGTGTTTTTAAAGATTTCATACATCTATAAATCACAACACTAAAAGATTTCAGCTTTTTCCTCTTCCTTACATGTTCCCAAATGCAAAAATGACACCAGTCAGAACTCATTTCTGTAGATACACGCATTAACAAAATGAATGGCTAAGAAAGTCCACAGATGTGTAATTGAACAGCGTGGCTCAAAAGTGCAAATTCGAGTCTAGATTTAACAGAAAGGGTAAAGGGCCAGCGTGCTTTTGGGCCCCTGCCTGGGGCTCTCCGTGTTTGATGTGGAGATTAGGAGCATGTTTTAACCATCTAGAGGCCTGGGCTGATTGGTAGCGTGGAGTTTAGAAGCCCTCATTAGCCCTAACACCCCCCACCTTGTTCGCACATGTCCGTATTGCTAATCAAAGCAGACATTTGCACCTAGCATTAGCATTAGCCATTTCCTGCAGGGCTTCTAACATCACACATTCCCTCAACTGAACTGGGGCTGAGTTCACTATCACTTAATATGAGCTTTTGGTTAGTTTTTGGGTTTTGAAGGTGCATTTTTTTATCACTATCAATGAGCTCCTGTAGTGGTTTAAATCTCATAAAAGTTGTCCAGCAAAAAGTCTGGAAGCTTTTTAAAAATCCTACTTTCAGAACGGCTTCACTATAGAGTAATGCCTATGGCATTCTTGTAAAAACGTATTAGTCATTTCTCAGGAGTATAGCAGACTACATGTGTGTGTCTGATCAAATGTCATCTGCATGGTCACACTGTGTGCTACTTCTCTTTGCATACACGCATATAGAAAGACAGGGCTGCTTTGATCTGGTGCATTTATACAGCCACCATGTCACAAAATGCTGCTAGTTTTAGATTTTAAAGAGGTACGGTCCTCAGCTCTGAATAAAACACATCTTATAACAGCCAGGCAGTGCAGGAATGTGACAAATTTCAAAAGCTCTCCGCTGTTTTTTTTTTTTTTATCAAATTGGCTCTAAATTCACTGAGTACCAATGCACGCAAGCAGTCAGACTCCAAAATTTGAAAACTTAAAAAAAAAAATCCCTGTGGCTGAGCTAGAGAGGGAAAACCATTCAGATAGAAAGAGAAATGTATTGTGCTTGTCATCATGTGACTTTGTTTGGGTACTCTGCGCTGCCGCCCCCCTTTTCAATGGGCGTTTTGGTAGGAGATATATATTCCATGCCAGCACCACCCATCTCGCTCCTGACCAACCGAAGACAGAAACCAAGCTCCGATGTCTCTTTTTCTCTCAATCCCTCTTTCTTTCTGCCTCGATTTCTCTCTCTCATTCCGCTTCAGTAGTTGCAGACAGCACCGGGGGATTTTGGCAGTGTTCGGGCCCAGACACATTCTCTCCTCACACTGTCGTGAGTGTCAAAGACCTATTTTTCTGTAAAGGCCTTCGCGTCAGCTGCCAGGATGGCCCTTTTGAGTGGACACTCCAAAAAGGAGCGAATTCTACATTCCAGTCAGCGTCCAGTCCACTTCTTCATCAATTAACAGAGCACTTGGTTAAATATTGGCCTTCAGCGCACGTTATTGTTCCAGAATGCCGTTGAATTTTACAGCCAAAGCATTCCTGCGTTCAAAAGGTTATCAGAGCTAATGTTTATAGGCTAGCGGTGCGAGCTTACATGGACCACCACAGTAAGCCACTCGTGATTCCGCCTGGTTTTCATAGCATCTTTAAGCCCGAGTCTGAGACCCCTTTGAGCTCCTTATGAGAGTCTGAAACAAAGCCAGCGGACATCTGTTCACCCTATCCTCTGTTTAACATATGACCTTTCCATGGCTCTCGCTCAAGACTAATATATAGAATCAAAAATAATTATTTCATAAATAGAACGTCTATGAAAATAAACGAATAAGCAATTAAATATACTACACAGAGGCAATTAATACAAGGCCGCACACTCAAGCATGCATTAAATGTAGGCCCACCATCAGAAAGAGGGAAACACGTCCCACCCAATAATCAAAAAAACTTTTACATTTGGGCCTCTCCAATTTTGACTGCTTGGTTACATTTATGGATATGTGTATAGACATACATTTGATTAAATGTATTTTAGATCAATTGATATATGGATGTGAATAAATATTATGCAAGATCTAAACTGTACAACTGGCGTTTTTATTTTATATTAGCGGTGAACACCGTTTAGCAAAATGCGACTTGCTTTGTTTGTTTACTTCACGCTAGTTTAAAACGAGTTTTCTGTAATCGAATGGGTTAAGTTGAGAAAAGAGCCTCTCAGCGGAGTGTAGGCCTTGTGTACGGGTGTGAAGAACAGATCAATGCTTTGACCTCTTTTTAAACCTTTTGACCGCATTTTTTACAGATCGATGGAGTCGCATCGATTTGCAGAATTCGGGTGTTGCGCTCAACAGCTGTCATAATACTGCTATTACTAATACGAATACTGCTGTATTAATAACAATATTTATTATTATCATTATTTTAGTCTATGGTTGTTAGTTTAAAGCAGGCTCCGGTTCATGCGATGTGACTGTCATTATTAATTGCACGTTTTTCAGCGTGGATCGCGTGCCATCAGCAGCTCCATTTTAAACGGGCCTGTCCTGCGCTTTGATAAATGGTTCTAAAAAGTGCCAACATTCTCAGTCAACGCAAAATGTTCTAAATGAAACGGACACATCCTGGCCTACAACATGTCAGCTTTCCAAAACCTTACACGTGAGAGTGAATTTAATCTTTTTCTAAAAATACAAATAAATGTTTCGCTTCCGCTGCGCGTTCAGGCCTTCATCTCACGTTACGGCTCTTCTGCAGCGACTGGGCCTTGTAATTATTCTCTTGTTTCTCATGTTAATGCTGTTTACCCCCTAAAATGAGTCTGTTATTTCTCCAGTAAGGGCCCTGTCTGCGTTAACCGCGTTTACCTTTGAATTACCACTTCAATGGGACATTCAGATACGCTCTGAAAAAAAGTGGAAAATGTCCCTACAGAGACAGGACGCTTGCTTTTTACGAATAAAATACTGTAAATACAGTGTATGTGGGGGGTGGGGGTATTTTAGCACATCGTTCTCGCGTTATACTGCGAATGCCTGTTTTACCACAGCTCCGATGAGATTATGCCTTAAATTACTGTATTTACCTCAGAATAAGTATACAGGACAAAATATGTTTATCACACACTTATGTGCTAAATAATGTATACAGAAGGGTATGGGGATTAAAACCAGGCCTTTGACAAACTAAACAAGATGAGAGAGACTTGGATAGCTACTGCGTGACGCGTAACTAATTCTGGTCTACAGGAGAAATCAGAAATGCATTAAAATCCCATTTTAAAGCATGCTGGACAGCTTTGATACTTTTTTTTTTTTTTTTTTAATCAGTGGGCTCTTGTGTTGGGAAAATCCAAGAAGATAGCATGAATGTTGTCAGCGAAAACACTACAATATAAATTAAATATGCACACCCTTATGAAATATATTAAAATAAACAGAGACCAAATGACTCGTACCTTTAACCCTAAATAATACGTTGAGTCATTTGAGTCGCTGATTAAGTAATTTATTGTTATCACTTACAACTTGTTATGCTTTTCATTAAACAGTATAAATATGATACTTGACAACAATTAACGGCAGTTAACATTCTGCATGATTTTCGAGCTAAACGAGTACAACAATATATCAGACAATATAGGCTAGCAGCCTAATCGAGGCCCGTATGCTTTTTATATAAACATATACTCATTTTGTTCTGCTATGTTACCGGACAAAATGATAAATCATATTCAAGTTTATTCAAATAAACTTTACAAAGATAATATAGAAATATAGGCTACACCACTGCGGGGAAAAGGCGGTGGGGGAAGACTAATAAATAAGAATTAACTAAACAACCCGTATGAACTCCAAACAACTTTCCGCTTCAACATCCGCCCTCTTCACTTATTGAAACATTGAAGCAAAAATAAAATAAACAGGAAACCAACATATCCTTTCATTTCGGTAATAATATAGTGCAGATAATACTAATCCAACAATGATAATTAAAATGTAAGGTAAAAAAAAAAGATTAATAATTAATAACTAATTGTAGTTATATATGGCAATATCGATAATAATGGAATCAAAATACGAGTTGTATTGAAATGTTATTTTTTTTAAGTGCTGCCTAAAAGTATTTCACTAGTAGACTCACAATAGACTAGTCTGAGCAGCAGTACAATAAAGCAAGTGTCCACGATTTCATGCTTGTCGCCAATTGTATGGTTAAAATACCAATAAAGAAATAAAGAAATCGACATTGTTGTTCTCCCTGAAAATCTATTAGGCGCCCGCTCATTTTCATCTTTATTGGTGTCAAAAGGTCCCCCAGACTAATGGAGGTCCAGACTTTGAAGAATTAATTGAATCAAAAGCCAACTAAACTACCGATCTGAGTCATTTTACCAAGTAAACGAATCATAATTGTGATTAAAAAGAACACGTACGCCAAAAGGGCCATAATTGACTCACAACACGGGAGCAACCTCAAAATACAAAGGCGCCAATAAAATGCCAATTTTGGTCAATTTCATGGGTTTCCCAAACGTCGTTGTGTTTGTTCGGGGGGAAAAAAATAAATAGCCTATTAAAAAGCTCTAAATTCTCCATGTGTCTTTTTGAGGAGACCTGGATTTGCGTCTTGACTGACAGAAAGACTGTTGATGCGGGACTCCCTGTAGAGACATTTCCTTTACGAGAGACAGAAACTATTGTCTTGGTGAAAGAAAATAAACAACAATTAGGAAGGAAAAGTTCGGCAGTATAATTGCATGTGTATTGGTGTCAGTTCAATGACCAGATCAATTCCCTAAGAAAGCACCGGACCCGGCGCGTGTTCCTGCGTTCATTAAATGCATAAAACTAAAACCTTAAACCCGCTTATTATTCGCGAAGTCCGAAGCGCAACTCCTGTAGACGCGCATCAATAGTATCGACCCGTGATTGCTTCCCAGACTCTAGTTCGGGTTGATAAGCATTGCGAGAAAATAAATAAATAAATAAATAATGAAACAGACAACCTTACCTTCAACAGCCGAGGACAGAGGCAGCAAAAAACCGCATAAAAACAGCAAATAATCCATTATCATAAACCAGAGACTTCGGACATGAAAGTGGAGCTCCAGGAGGAGATTGTAAAATCCTTCAGACCCTCAGTCCAGCTTTAGAGACCCTCTTCTCCAACTTCAGCTGTCTTCTCCTCGGCTCTGTTTCCATAAACCGCGAATGCAGCAGTGTTTGTGTAATCCAAGGTGCAAAAATACCTAAATCAGCGCTGAAAGAGCTTTAAAACTCATCCACCGGGTAAACGTTCCTTCCAGCTTATTTTTCATCAGTGGAGAACATGTGTGTCCGTTTATAGATGTTGCACAGTGAAATCCCTACACGCAGAACAGTTGTTCAAATGTCCATTCCTCCTCAAATAGCATTCTGTTGTAGTCCAATAATAAAGCGCGTCCCGTAAAAAAAATCACCTTATAGCGGCTTTACGCGTAAAATCCCTGAGCGCGTTTCACCTTCAGAGCGCTGACCGTTCCTGCTCCTCTGCCTTTCCATGTGCACTGGAATGAAGATCGGCTGCTCTGAAATCAAGGAAAGAGTGAAAGAGGGAGAGAGAAAGGCGGTGGAGGAGGAGGAGTTTTCGCTCAGAATCAGCTGTCAGTCATTGTACAGGCCCCGCCCCTGACGATCTGGCTCATTTGGCAGGGTGAGAGCGCCGCTCTGCGGGTTTGAGTGCTTGCATGTCTCTCGAACAAACCTAATGTGTCTATGCTGTTTTAGAAATATTTTACGTTGCAATATGGACACGCGCATCATTTTTAATAAGTTTTAGCGTTATACGTTTAAACGAATAAAATGCGTCGCTAGCTTTATTGCGAGATTAATCACAAAGTATGCTATTGCACAGGACAAGTAAACCTTGCTCATTTGTATTGCTCAATACTTACACGCAAAACTACATTTCAGTGAATAATCGCTGTGATCTTTATTATTATTTTTATTATTATTATTAACATTAGGTCTACAGTTCCTGAATTTGAATTACGGACACTGCTTTTGGAACCCAAAGCAGGAGGGATTCTTAATGGTTTGGCGAAGCGCTTCAGATGTGCCACGTTGACCCGTCTGATCTTTCTTTTCTTTTTTGTGTCGTGTTATGATTGATGATATGACACTTAAAATACAGTTACAATGTGTTTTACATGAAATGGCTATACGCTGTACTTTTTCAAAACGGACCTGTACTCGTCAAAGTTCTTTTCATCTTGCTTTTGCTTTTTTACACACCGCTATTTATCTCTGTCTTTTCTAGCTTCTGGTTAAAGTAGTAGCTAGATAATAATTGTGAGGCCTTCTTTAAATATAGAAACTGTATCCAAACTTAATGGGTTCAAAGTATTGTTTTGCTTATAGCAATTATGTAAAATTGTAAAATGCTATAGTAATATTTAAAAGTATTATTAGTAGTATTACTATTACTTCTACTATTAGCGTTGGATGTTTATTTATTTGTTATGGTGGGTTTAAATTTCAATGCAATGCATTGAATATTTTTTAAATTGGCATTTATACTTACATTCTATAAATACAATACTATAAATAAATTTCACATGCCATTGTGTTTAAATTTTTTTTAATGTTATTTACCTATCTTCCGTGTTAATTTAGCAGCCAAATTTGAATCGCATTCCTCAAATTCATGAATGTATGTACATACATACTAGCTGATTGTATTCTGCGAACAATCCAAGAAAACACACTTTCCAGCTTTCTGAAAAAAAATAAATAAAAAAAATGCTTTGCATAAAAAAAGCTATAAAACGTAGACAATAAAGGACACTAGATTTAGTTTACATGCAGACTATTGAAGATGTATACATTTATACAGGGGGAAAGTGAATTAAAGGATTCTATAATTTCTCTTAAGTCAGTGAAGTAATGTTGAAATGATAATTAATGATCTCGTTCTGTTATTTGTGCTGAAGCAGTTTGAATAATTTGTGGTCTAGTTTTTTTTTTTATTGGGAAGACTCTACTGGTAAGCACAGCCGTTCAGTCTGCTATTAAAGAAGGCGCAGCTATTTGTGTGTTTGTGAGAGGAACTGAGGCAATGCACTATGACAGTGACTTTAGTATAATAAAAAAGCTTTTGTTATGTAAATCTTACAATACATTGCTGTTTTTTTTTCTTAAATAATCATTTCAGTTTCTCTTTCTGTACTTGTTTTATTCCCCTGTTTAGCTAAATATTTTGTGACATTTACGATTAAGATACATTGAAACAGTGTGTAGCTAAAACAGACAATTATCTAAAATTATGTAGTGTAACTACAGTATAATATGCACTTCTCATGAGAATATTTAGAAGATAATATTGTTATATAGGTATAAATAAAGGCTAAATATAAAAGGACCCAGTATAGAGCCTTGATTCACACCAAATGTTCAATGAAGTTTTAGCTGAATGTTGATTGCCAATAAAAGCAGAAGTATTTCAGATCAAACTGAGATATTTTAACTGCTTGAGAGGCCAAGTGCTTCAGGAGTTTGGCACGATGTTGTGTTTATATAGCTGCATCCATATCCATTATTGTTTTGTCTTCAAAGTTATACCGATGTCATAAATTACTTAACCTGGAGCTGCATCATTTTTATTTTATTTGCTAACCCAATTTGCTTAAAAATAGAATGCTGCAGTAGATTTCCACTTTCTAAAATGAAAGAAAACCTTTGGTTATCTATGTTAAAATTTCTATTGCTGTGTGATGAAGAGTGTATCATTTGAAATTTTACATTTCTGCCATATCTTCATTATTTAGAAAGCTGCTTTTGTATAAAGACGCAAGTGAAGTTGAATTTATTGTGTAGGCAGTCTTGTGTTTTAATGAAATCATATGTGCGATCTGAAAGAGGGTTGGGTCATGAGAACAGGGATTAGCCTCACACTGAGGAAGTCTTCTAATACGAATGTTTGTTAAAGTAAAAAAGTATGTGTGTGAAGCCATAAATATGAGGTCGAGCTAAAACCCTGACCAAAACTCTGGGGTCTATTTTGCATGAATGGAAAATTCAAGTTAATAGAGCGAATGGCTCACTGCCTTTAGGTTCTGTGTTGTTTTGCAAAACTTTTATTGCTTGGTTATTTATCGTTATATGTGAACAGTTTTTAAAGGTTAAATGTTATTTGAATTCTAGATTTCATTGAGAACTCTTTTTTTTTCTGTTTTATTGTCCCTATGAACGGTAATAAGCATTCTGCGTATTTTATAATAGCTGAAAAGTCTGTTTTTGGTCTAACAGCGAGATTTCTTCAAACATTCTTTTAGTTGCATGTCCACGGAGTGCCTTGAAAGAAACAGACTACGCACCTGGCATTCATTACAAACTCAATAAGTAAAGTGGCAGACATTTTATTGCCATGTGGACATATGGAAATTTCTCAAACTTACACCCGATCCCTTCCACTACTGGCCTGCCTGCCCAGCGCCGCCGCTAACTTTGATGCTAGACTAACACTAGCGCTAAAACAATATGGGTATAAGTATATTGTTTTCTTCTGGGTATATGCAGTGAAAATGTGCAGATGAACTGCAGGCATACTGCCCTTGCCCACCATCGGGACGATCGCACTGAAGTTAGTGTCTGCTTTTGGCAGAATTCTGCAAGGTTCAAAAGAAGACAAGAAGATGGTTCTGGGCTGGAAAATTGGGCTTTGCGTCGGTTCCTTAAACACGCTGGAATTGATCCAGTAATGAGTAATGCCAGTGGCCTGTGATGTAGAAAAAAAAAAAAAAAAACACCTCAAAAACTATAGTTAGTAAGTAAAATCTAATTTGTGCAGAAATGTTTTGCAGTTTTTTAATGCTTTAATTACATCTAATGCTTTAAACAAAAAAGAAGGGACATTCAAATTATTATATTATACACACATACTTGATTAATACAAATCATGCATTAATACATTCATTAATAATCATTAATACATCATGCACTATGCATGATGTTCTAATTTCTATTGTGACTGTGAGGTGTTTGTCTGTGGGTAAGTTACTGTATGTAGAAATGTCGTTAGGGTTGTCGTTGGAGGTGAACTGTTAATTGATGTCCCGGCACCTTTAGAGAGCATCCCCCTCACTTTATCACTGCCTTCTTCCCATCGTTCTGCTCTTCAAACAACCTAATCTGTCTACTGTACTGATATCTCCAACCCACACACACACACATTGGTGGTTTACTTGGATCGCTCTAATAGAGTATAATGAACAGGCATAATGGTTTCTCTACTGTACAAACTGGGTTTTCTTTTGTTCTGTACACCTAAAAAACTGAGCTAAGATATTTATCACATGTGATTGTGGTAATACTGTTAAAAACACACAGTGTTACACAGTTGCTTGTGTCTAAAGTGAAAGTAAACAATTAAGAGAAAAACGTGCCAGTATATTAGATAGGTGCAGCTCTTAAAGGGACAGAACTAAACATGCCGCCGCTTGAATTAAAAGGATAGTTCACTCAAAAATTATAATTGTGTCATTATTAACTCACTTACTTATGTTGTCCCAAACCTGTATTAATTTCTTTCTTGTGCTTAACACAAAATAAGATATTTTGTAACCAAACAGTAGCTGGTCGTCATTGAATTTAATACAATGTCCAACAGAAAAAAACTCATTCAGAGAAAAACGAGCTGAGAGTGAGTAAATGATGGATGTAGTGAAGATGTATATAGTGGTTCACCTTTCAATACTGCTGAATACATCTACTCTTCCTGAAAAATAAAAGCACTGTTTGTTTATATTATGTTTATTGGTAATGTGTATCTATTCGAATAACAAGGATAAAATGACAACAATTTTTATCTTTGCTCATTTTGGCCTAAATATCTGCCCTTCTTTATTTTATTCTTTGTTACCTTGAAAAGCTTTGTTTTTTATAAAAAAGGCAAATTAGTTTGTCTGTACTGCTCAAACAACTTGCAAATTAGTAAAATCAATGACAAAGAATCATCGTAATATGATATTTTTGCCATATCGCCCACCCCTACCTTTGTAATTTGCAAAATAGTCTTAAACAACTTGAAAAAGAATCGGGATAAAAATTGTGATGTCCCCAGAAAAAATCGTGATAATATATATTTTTTCTCCATATTGCCTGCCCCCAACACACACACATGCAGACACCTGACGTGTATGGACTCATGTGTGTAAGGGTATGAGCGTGAAATGCTGGCTGACAGGTTTCACCCACTTTAAGTACAGGGTTTTGGAAATGTATTGTCTCACAGAACAAAACATAATTGCTGTGCCACAGAGAGCCGGCTGTGCCAACAGACAACACTGATACAGTTCCCAGAACTGAACGCCTGCATTCAGGCGCCTGATCAGTGCCAAAGGTCTTATAGAAAGTCATGTCTGACTCATAATATAATACTTAAAAAAAAAAAAGAAAAGAAAAAGAAATTATATTCATTATAAAGTACACAGTGGACAAGAAATATATAGGATTACAGACAAATAAAAGTGCCAGATATATACTTAATTTATTTACTTGGTCATTCATTCATTTCTTTGTTTATTTGTATGTTTGTTTAATAATAATAATAATAATAATAATAATAATAATAATAATAATTTTCTGACAATGACTAAAACATAGTCATAATTAATTATATTAGAGGTTTGTTTATAATATATTATGTATAATAAATAAATATACAAAAAATATTTTAAAATTGACTAAATAAATAATGACAAAATAATACTAATAATATAAATAATATAATACTAATAATATAAACGTGATGCGCATAAAGTAAATGTTTGTCTTTAATAATAATTGTAACAATAAAAAACTAATAATAATAAATAACAAATGTTTAACAAATTATTATTCATTTTATATTATAGTGTATATTATAATGTTTATTACAACAACAAAGCAAAATTATTATTATTATTATTAATAATAATAATAATAATAATAATAATAATAATAAGAAGAATAATAATAACAATAATAATAAATTGGTAATTTAATATAGTGGACAAGAAATATATATGATTAGAGACTAATCAATGTGTCAGATGTATACTTTTTAATTATATAATTATATTTAAAGCAAATGTATAATAAAATTTAATTTAAATTTAAATGCTCATTCAATTAATTACTTATTGTATATTACTTATTTGTATATATATATATATATATATATATATATATATAATAAATAAACATATTGTAAAATATTAAACAGTAAAAGATAGATAATGTGTGTGTATATATATACTGTATATATTGGCTTTTATCATGCGATGGTAAATGTTTCCCAGCATATAACCATGCTGACAAATAGCCACTCATTCGCCACCAATACTGCGTTAAGAGTATAATCCAAATGTAAACGCAAAGCGAAGTCCCTTCAATCTCATTCCCCCTCTCCTATTTGACCTCTGACCTCTGGTACACATTCCTCTAAATGAGTCCCGTCTTGCAGTATTACGGCTTCTGTACCCGTATAGCATCAGTGGCCATTAAGAGTCGATCACAATAGGTCAAAGTCAGCACCGCCGCTGAAGCCTGAGAGGAAGCGGGACATTCGGGGGTGAGAGGGAATTCACTTTCATTTCCAAATGCACCGCGGATGCCATCGCCGGGTTATTATGGGATTGAGGTGATCACAAGGTCAAGGAAGTTGATAAGTTCTTCATCCAGAAAAGTCCATTACGTATATACGGGCATTAAAAGCCCATCTGTCATCTCGTTTAATTCGTTTTATGTTTTATAATGTCTTCAGCGAGCAAAGTCATTCTTGCACCTTTGCGGAAAGCTCTCTTTAGTGTTTACTGTAATGTACCTTTCCCACAAGTGCGTCTGGTTCGAATTAGAACCATGCTACTCCTAACATGCTTCCCTATGGCTGTGATCAAACCACCCGTATTTCTCGGCTCCAGAGCTCAGGGGTAATGGGAAGCAGAGGCGTTGGTCATGAGTTCTGACTGACGTTCGCTTGGATCTGTTGACTGATGCACACGTTCAGGATGGAGAAACCCCGACGTGACAAAACATCCACACACTTGATCATTGTTCTTTGTCTCCAAATGTCGGATTGTTTTGGGGGCCTCATTAATCTTAGTGCAGTTCGCTTCATAGCAAACACCTGGAGATATTATTGAGCAACGCTTATGAACGCAGCCCAGATGCAGATAAAGTTTATCGCAGGAAATTACAAGCAGAGAAAACATCCAGCTCAATAAATATGCCAGGGCCAGGAAGATATATTGAGTTAATCAAACCTTAAGCTAAAACACTAAACCAGTGCATTAACATGGTTTGGATGCTGGTTGAGGTATTTTACCGGTTATCAGGTTTTCAAAATGTATATTTTGTTTAGATGTAGGGTAAAAATGTTTGATAGAATAGTCATGGATAGTCATGGACTTCAAGGCTCAGTTTATTTGATCATAAATACAGTCTTAAAAAAGTAATATTATGAAATTTTCTATTTGAATATATTTGAAATATTAAATTATTAATATTATAT